>CAUYLG010044826.1:0-55796 GCA_963573385.1 Cacajao melanocephalus
TTGTGGGGATGAGACCAGCCGAGCCGGACTCAAAGGGCACCCTGTCCCGTATACTCCGCCCCGAGAAGCGCCGCGCCGGGGCGCCGGCAAAACAGCCGCGCTGGCCAAAAAAGTCGTGCTGGCGACCTGTGTGGCTCCTCCACCAGGAATCTCCCAGTCTGTGGGCAACAAAAATTCATCTGAAAGTGCGGCGTCCACTCGCTCTCTGCGCTTTCACTGGGAGCTACAATCCTGAGCTGTTGTTAATTGGCCATCTTGGATCTCTCCCTCTGAGTATTCTTTCTAAGCCTACTTCTTCTTCCTGCAATAAAAAAGTGAAGGGTATTGAATCCCTGTAATTAGACAACTTCAGGATTCTGAATAGAGGTTAAGCCATTTTTGTTTTTGGCCTCCCACATCAATGTGAGATGTGTACTAAGAGTAAGATTATAAAATGGGAAATATATTCATACCCTTAAAATTCTTTCCTCTACTTACCCTTTAACACATGTCAGATAAAACATATGATACCCAGATAAATTTGAATTTAAGGTAAATAATAAACAACTTTTTAGTATAAGTACATCCCATGTAATATTTTTATTTATTATTTTTATTTGCTAATTCTGGAAACCCTAGAATGGATGTCACAATGAACCACCAATATTCCCCTTTAAGGATTGAGGCATTTATTTCCTCAGTTGCCAGAGGTATTGCCTGCTTGATGGTTTAATACCTATGTTCTTCCCCAGGAATTACCTTCACCTGAAAGGAGCTGCCTCTTGCCTATGGGAGCTGCCTCCTCTGTGGTTTACTGAATGAGTATAACTCAATGAGTACATGACCCTGTAGTAAATGAAGGTTTACAAAAGCCTGCCCCCCTTGCCTCAATATGAGACAACTCTGAAGGGCTGTCCCAGCATCAGAGTTCCATGTGGAATCAATTGAGGCCTCTACTGCAATTGCACCATAATTTCAAGTTCTCCCTGTACCAAAATCTGTTTCCCATAATCCTTCAGTGTTGTTATTGCTGACAGTTCTCTTCAACAAACTCCCTGAACACATATCTCAGAATCTGTTTCCTGGGGAAGCCAATCATTTGATTGTTCATTTCTTTGTTCCCTGAATAGTTCCAGTAGACATACTTGGTAGTTGGCAGGACCACCACATTGGTTATTTAGCTTGTGGAGTTAAGAACTACTGTAGTGGGTTAGGGGACTCTAAAACTACTTGATTTGGCCATGATAGTAAATGAGTGTTGCATCTGAGAGAGAATGGCAGTTTCTTCTCAAGTTTCTGCTGCTTTTAAAGGCCTAAAGTATATGTCAGTTTGGCCACAACTAAAACTTGTCACATCCTAGAGGATGATAATGGATTACTTCAAATTCAACCAACTGGTAGCCCCGATTGCAGCTGCCATATCCGATGTTGGATCTTTGCTACAGCAGGTTAACGTGACCTTGGGAACATGGTATGCAGCTGTTGGTCTGGAAAATGCATTTTCTCCCAATTACTATCAAGAAGGAGTACCAGAAATAGTTAACATTCCTGCGGGAATTACAACAGTACGTATTAATGTTCTTGCTCCAGGGCTATGTTAACTCTCCTACCTTCTGTCATAATAGAGTCCAAGATGATTTGGATGAGTGAATGTTTTCTAGAATATCACACTGTTTCACCATATTAACCCAATGACCAGGAAGTGACAAGTATGTTGGAGGTCTTGGTAAGAGAGACACATTTCAGTGTCTGTTTCTCAGTGAATTTGATTAAAAGACAACATGAAAGAGAATGCCACTCTATACTGAGCCTTAAACTCCAGGGTGGATGCATGGATAGGTGAGGTGAGTTTCCATATGGACTCAGTGAAAATGACTCAGTGCCCCTTCAGTTTTTCTTATTAACCTCAGTTCTCTCTTCATTGTCCACCTTGGTCCTATCCAGTTTTTCTCAGAATGGCTTTTAAATTTAATGAATATTTTATTTTTTTAGATAAGATCTTTGTTGTATTTTCTCCAGGCATAAGGGTAAATTAATGAAGCAAGTTACTTAAATAGTATGATCAATTAACTAATTAAATGATCATAAAGAGAAGAAAATTTAATAGCTAAAGGTGATGTGCTATAATTTTAGCCATTTAAATGCAGTGATCAATTACCAATCAAGGCAATGCTATTAAACAATGGAACCGTTTTTCTTAATTATTTGAAAATATTTTTATGTAGATCAAAAAGGAATAGCATGAGATATACTATCTTAAATGTTAGCTGAAATTGGTGCTACTAGTTAGTCGAGTTTGAGGTAGTCCAATCATCCTGTAGGAAGAGACAAGTTTCTGTTGTGAGCACACTGATGCATACTTTAGGTCTTTAAAAGCAGCAGAACTTGAGAAGGAATTCTGCCATTTCCCCTCACATGCATACTGATTTTCATAAGTATTGCAAGTACACCATTCACATTGTTGTGCAGCCAATATCCAGACTTTTTTCATCTTGCAAAATTGAAACTTGCTATACAAACAAAAACTCCCCTTTTCTTCTGCCTTCAGTCCCTGTCAACCACCATTCTATCTTCTGTTTCTATGAATTTAGCTACTTTAGATATTTCATACAAATGGAATCATATACTATTTGTCTTTTTGTGACTGACATATTTTATTTATTATAAAGTCATCAAGCTTCGGTCATGTTGTAGCATGAGCCAGAATTTTTTCCCTTTTTTAGGTTGAATAACCTCTCATTGCGTGTACCACATTTTCCTTGTCCTTTCAACTGTAGAACTTTTGAGTTGCTTCACTATTGTGAATAGTGTTGTTGAACATGGATGTGCAAATATCTCTTTGAGATCTTGTTTTCAATTCTTTTGAAGATATACCCAAAAGTGGGAATAGTGGATCATATATGATAATTCTGTTTTTGTTTTTTTGAGGAACTGCTATACTGTGTTCCTTAATGGCTGCACCATTTTACATTCCCACCAAAAATGTACAAGCGGTCTGCACATCCTCGCCAACACTTGTGATTTTCTGGTGTGTGTGTGTGTGTGTGTGTGTGTTTTGATCGTTATAGTAATGGCTGTGAGGCACTATTTTACTGTAGATTTGATTTGCATTTCCCTAATACTGATGTTTAGCATCTTTTCATATACTTGTTCCTCATTTGTATATCAACTTTGAGAAATTTCCATTCAAGTCCTTTGTCTTTTTTTCTTTTTTTGAGACAGAGTCTCACTCTGTCACCCAGGCTGGAGTGCAGTCGCATGATCTTGGCTCACTGCAACTTCTGCCTCTGAGGTTCAAGCAATTCTCCTGCCTCAGCCTCCTGAGTAGCTGGGACTGCAGGTGCATGCCACTATGCCAGGCTAATTTTTGCATTTTTAGTAGAGACAGGTTTCCATATTGGCCAGGCTGGTCTTGAACTCCTGACCTCATGATTCACCCACCTCAGCCTCCCAAAATGCTGGAATTACAGGTGTGAACCACTGCACCTAGCCTATCTATTTTTTTTTAATAGACAAATGACTTGAATAGACATTTAACCCTATTAAATTTATTTTTTTAATTTTAAAATTAATTTCTAAATTTTTAAGAATTTAATAGGATTAAATAAACATTTAGATTATTAGTTTAACACGGCTGTTTTATTGTTGTTGAGTTGTACGAGTTCTTCTTATGTTCTAGACGTTAACCTCTTATCAAATATATGATTAGTCAATATTTTCTTCCATTCTATATGTTGCCTTTTAAATGTATTGGTTGTATACTTTGATGCACAGAAATTTTTTAGTTTGATATAGTTCATTTTGTATATTTTATTTTTATTGCCTATGATTTCAATATCATAGCCAGGAAATCTTTGCCAAATTCAATACGAAGTGTTTTCCCATGTTTCTGTATTAGTCCATTTTTATGCTGCTGATAAAAACATACCCAAGACTGGGCAATTTACAAAAGAAAGTGGTTTAATGCACTTCCAGTTCCACATGGCTGGGGAGGCCTTACAATCACGGAAGGCAAGGAGGAGCAAGTCACATCTTACATGGATGGCAGCAGGCAAAAAGAGAGAGAGCTGTTGCAGAGAAACTCCTGTTTTTAAAATGATCATATCTTGTGAGACCCATTTCACTATCATGGGAACAGCACAGGAAAGACTCACCCCATGATTCAGTCATCTCCCACTGGGTCCTTCACATAACATATGGGAATTGTGGGTGCTACCAGATGAGATTTGGATGGGGACACAGAGCCAAACTGTATCAGTTTCCTTTTAAGTGCTTTATAGTTTTGGGTCTTGAAGTTTAAGTTTTTGATCATTTGGAGTTAATTTTTGCATATGGTATAGGACGCCTACACCTTTACTCATTATATCTCTTTGTTTCTTAACATTACACTTGTTATAACCTGCATTAGGTTTACAGAGATTGAATTTTTTCCTAATTCATTGACATATAGACAACCTACTTAGAGAGAGAAAATGTTATTTCCCATGTTTTAGGAAGCATTTATCACATAATTTCTGCTACTTTCTACAGTCTGAGAACAAAGAAGTAGTAAGACATTAGGAATATTACTACAGACTTTCTGTTCAAAAACCTTTTATGTTGTTCAATGCCAAATTAATGCCTTCTCATAGCATTCATTTGCTAGTGTTTTCCTCTACACAAAAGTAGAATGCTCATTCTGCCCATCTATTTGTGTTACCTTCTAAGAGTTATTATCTTTCCCCAGATAATAATTATCTTTCTCCTCTTAATCTCTCTTTATGAAAGTTTATGCCTTTTCTTATATGATTATTTTACATATCTATATGTCTTTGCTATTTGATTATAGACTCATTGAGGGACAATTTTTCATCTTATACATTGTTGCATTCTCCCTGGGATCCAGCACTTTTACTTAAACTGGATAGGTGCTAAAAATGTGTTATGTTGAGTGCCGTTCATATATATTTCAATACTATGTCACTGATCATGCAACAACTTTAATATATAATGTAAGTAGGTGCATAATAAATGTTCATCAAATATCAAACATTTAACACATAAATATGGAAGTTTCTAATTATGTTACATATATTAATATAAATAAATCTGATTACATTTCAATCTGACATTCAGGAATTCATAAAGGTAAAACATTAATTTAATGAAAAAGTTAAAATAATAAAATCTTGGCCTGCAAATTAAATTTAAAGATTTTTTTAAAAAGCCCTATATTGCATTTAGCAGATATTGAAATCTTTTAAGTCAAAAGTTTAATACAGGAAGTTATGTCCCTATGTTGATATTCTTTTGCTCATTGTATCTGGGCAGAAAGAATTGGCTTACTAGTTTATTTCCTTCTGGGGCCACATAGTACATTATATAAGTGTCTTAGTTTGCTTTGTGTTGTTATAACAGAATATGTGAGTCATTTATGAAGAAATTAAGTTTATTGAGGTCACAGTCATGTAGGCTGGGAAGTTCAAAAACTATGGCACTAGCATCTTCTTGGCTTCTAGTGAAGGCTTTGGTGCTTCATCATAACTTGGTAGAAGGCCAAAGTGGAAGTGGCCATGTGTGAAAGGGCAAAACTCAAGAAACATCCTTGCTTTATAACAACCTGCTCTTGAGGGAGATAACCTATTTCTACAAGAACTAATGAGGTCTTGCAGGAGTGAAAACTCCCTCACTACCATGAGAAAGACACCAAGCCATTCATAAGGGATCTGCCCTCATGAACTGAGCACCTCCCACTAAGCTCCACCTCCTAACACTGCCACGTCAAATTTTAACATGAGTTTTGGTGGGGACAAACCATATCCAAACCATAGCAAGACCCAAAGTTCAAAGAAAATATAAGCACCTAGCAGAAAGCTATTATAAAACATAATTCTATCAATGGTAGTATTCTCCTGCTTTTCTCATTTCACCCAGTACATTCCTCAGCTCTTATAGATAACTAAAATTGTTTTCTGACCAGAATGATTATTTTTAAGTGTTTTACACTAAAAAGCCAAATATAGTAAGTGCATATCTCATAACTATAATACAATATTTTGCAACTAAAGTGAAAAACAGTTTTAAAAATAAGGAAATGAAAAGAGTAAAAAAATTAGGGCTAGGTCTCTACTGTCTAATGTTTTACCTCTAAAATCTTATACCAAAGATATTGGCAAACAATAGCCTATTGGCCAAATTTTTCCTGCCACCTTTATTTGCATGGCCTTTGAGCTAAGAATAATTTTTACATTTAAAAATGATAAGCAAGCATCAAAATAATAACTTATGACATTAAATTACATGAATTAAGACTTCAGTGTTCATTTATTGGAATAAGGCCATCCTCATTAATTACATTTGTCTATGGCTGCTTTTGCACTACAATGGTAGACTTAAATAACTGTGACAAACAATACATGTGACTCCATCTTGGTTTACACTGCTACTCAGTGAACTATAAATCACAGTGAGTTTGAGTGCCATTCATATTACTGAACATGAGATTTTATTTATTTTTATTACCAGTGCATATCTATTATGTCAGAACAAGAAAATAAGGGAAAAATGAACTTTGATTGTCATGCTTTTATGGCACAGTGTAGTGTGGACTATTTTGTTTTTTGATTAGATGGCAAAATATGTATTTATTATGTAATTACACTATAGCTGTGCTAAAAGAATAGAATATATCTCCACATAACCAGACTAATCACTCATCGCAATATTCCTGACTCACAAGAAGACAACAGTCATAAATATTAGAAGGTTTAAAATGGAATCTCTCATCGTAGCAGAGTTTTCTCACAAAACAGAAAAGACAGTGAGGCTTCAACCAATGTACATTTCTAAATGGCTCATTTGTTAGCCAACTATATCCTTATAAGACTGTGGCGCTCTAAACAGGGTATCAAAGTGTCCACCCACACAATACCTGCCTTAGTGAAAAGCTCAGTACAAGTTTCAGGCAATTTAAAAATTTTAGCCTTTATTATATTACAATGAAGTCAAATTATTTTTCTATTATGATCCCTTTTGAAATAAGCTTTTACACATTTCTAATGCTTTCTTCAGAACAGCTCACATAAATTAATGATTTTTTAAAAAATTATTTTATTTCAATTTAATCTATTAATACTTTAGATCTCATTCTCAGAGAAAATTACTTTATTGCATGTAAAGTAATTGCAAATAGAATACAGTTCACAATTTCCTTCCAAATTAAGCTTGAGCCTTGTAAAAATATTTTTAAAGGCCCAATGATATTCAGATATTATTTGCCATGTTTTATTTTCATAGGAAGAGGTAATATGTTCAATAAAAATACATATCTAAAAGGATAATCTGATTTTGTAAAATTATAAATTCTAGTTTTCAGTCAAAGCAACCCCGAACATGAACTTATCAGAATCTTGTCTGACTGACTACAACCCCTCCCCCAGCCTTAAAAAACACACCACCAGCCCCACTCTCCACCAGTGTGGAAACCAAGGGAAATGAGAAGTAGAAACATAGCTACACAGGTCAGAGCCAAATACAAAGAGTAAAAATAGTATCTTGAACTTTCGGAACCACAAATTTTCAAAGTGAGCCAAAGGGCAGAGCAGCAGCTATATTTTCAAACAGAAGTAACTACATCTTTCTAAACAACTGCCATGTTATGTTATGGGATATAAACTGCAGAAAATTATGGCTTAATATCCTTTTATGTATCAGATAAGCAGAAGGAAGTATCAGTGGTGTGCTTTACTTGGTGAGTGAATCTTAATAAACATATTCAATAAATATCTTCCACTTCTTTAATGCAGTAGAATGCTTTTTAAAAAACATTCAACTTGTGTGTACATTGACCAGAAAATGTTCTACATAAAACCTGTATTTTGCATGGGGTTTGAGATGAATGTTTCATAAGATATCTATATATGTATTGAAATTATTTAAATATGAGGAAAAAAAAAACTTGTTGGTGATGAAATCATGGTTAATTATAGCAGCAAAGTGTGCCAAGAGTAAAGAAACTTGTTTAATGCTATTAGTCTTTAGGTGAGATCAGTTGCTTGAAGAGTTGAGGACACTGAAGCAACATAGATGGTCAATGAAAAAAATGACAGAAGACTGGTGTCAGCAAAGTGTGGAGTAAGAAACATTCCTCCCCACCACAAGCACACCAATTCAGGAACAATTCACCGAAAAGTTCTCTTTGTGGGAAATCCAGCAACTAACTGAAGGGCTCTGCACCCTGGGTGAATGCAAAATCAGATCCATTGAAGTTTGTAAGGATGTTCAGGACATCTGTTTGCCAGAATTTCTACCCCCAGCACAACACCATACAATTGGATAAAGAGTCCCAGCTCTCAGCTTCTTCTAGAGGAGGTTTGTGTATCCAGTACCCCAACTTTGATGGGGGCTACCCAAAAGACTGGCTTCTATCTTCTCTGTCTTAAAGTGCTAATAGTGTGTAATTATCTAGCCACCTGGGGGAGAGCAGAGATGGTAGCTTAGATTGGTAGCCACCATAGCTTTTCCTCCCCAGCTTAGAGCATAGAGCAGGTGAATCCCCATCTTTCAGCTTCAGCTTCACCCTGAGGATGGAAAGAGTTGGTCCAAACATCAGACTTTCCAGGGGTTTTCCAAAGGATTGGCTGAAATCCCAGAGGATTCAGTTTCACTTATCCTGATGCACTCACAAGACCTGGCAAACCCTAGACACCTAGGGCTGCCAGAAATACACAAGGAAATGAGTTGAACAAACATGAGGTTTAAGAGGTTTTAGAATCTCTGCCTAGACTGCTGGTGGAGATCTTCCATATGAAGCCAGCTCTTTGTGAAGACTAGGAGAGAAGGCTGCTTTGTCTGATGCAAAGACACAAATGCATAGAGTCAAGGAAGATGAAGGAACAGAAAAATATGTTCCAAACTAAGTAACAGAAAAATCTCCAGAAACTGATTCTAATGAAACAAAGATATACAATTTACTTGGAAGAGAATTTAAAATAACTGTCATAAAGATTCTCACTGAGAATGGGAAAACACTGCATGAGCAAAGTGAGAATTTCAGTAAAGAGATAGAAAATATTTAAAAAGTACCAAACAGAAATCCTGGAGCTGAAGAATAAAATAACTAAATTGAAAAATTCACTAGAGGGATTTAACAACATACTAGATCAAGCTAAAGAAAGAATCAGTGAACTTAAGTACAGGCCATTGGAATTTGCTGAGTCAGAAGAACAAAAAGGAACCATAACGAAAAAGAATAAAGAAATCTTGAAGAACTTATGAGATACCATCAAGTGGATCAACATAAACATTATGAGAATTCCAGAAGGAGAAGAGAGAAGGAAAGAACCAGAGGCTTATTCAAAGAAATAATGGCTAAAAACTCACAATTATGGCAGAGGAAATGTACATTCTAAGGACCCCCAAAAAGAAAAACGTATCAACACTAAGACACCTAATAAGCAAACTGCCAAAAGTCAAACACAAAGAGAAAAAGCCACAAGGGAAAAGTTACTTGTCAGGTACAAGGGAACTTTCATAAGAGTATAAGTAGCTTTTTCTGCAGAAACTTTGCAGAAGAGAAGGAAATGAAATGATAGATTCAAAATGCTGGGGGAAAAAAAGGCAACCAAGAAAACTAGACCCAATGAAACTGTTTTTCAATCATGAAAGAGAGAGAAATTTTTTTCCAGACAAACAAAAAGTAAGGAAGTTCATCATAACCAAACCTCCATACAAGAAATGCTGAGGGAACCTCCTCAACCTGAAATGAAAAATACTAAACAACAATGTATCATAAGAAAGTATAAAAAGTATTGGTAAAGATAATATAGACAAATGCAGGACTGTAATTCTTCAATAGTGGTAGGTAAACCACTTTTAATTCAAGTAAAAAAGTTAAAAGACAAAGTAGCAAAATGCTTTCAATAACTAAAATACTTTTCATAAGTAAAACTATGTTAATAGATACACAATATAAATAAATGAAAATTGTGACAACAATAACAAAATGTGTATGGAAGGGAGAATTTAAAGAGATATGTTTTTGTATGTTATTGAACTTAAGTTGTTATCAGAATAAAATACACTGTCATTACTATAAGGTATTATGTAAGCTCCATTGTATCTAAAAAGAAAATACTTATAGAAAGGTATCAAAGATTCCCAACGAAACATAAAAAATGACAGCAAGAGAGGAAAGAGAGGAAAAAATGCACAAAATACTTACAAGGGTAACAGAAAACAGTAAATGACAATAATAAATCTTTCTCTATCAATAATTACTTTAAATTTAAATAAATTCAACTTCCCAATCAAAGACATAGGGTGGTTTAATGGATTAAATGTATAACCCAATTATGTACTGTCTACAGTAGACTCCATTTAGATTTTAGGGCATACATAGGCTCAACGTGAATGAATGGAAAAAAAATTCCGTGAAAATATTAAAGGGAAATGAGCAAGAGTGACTATACTTATATCAGATAAAATAGACTGCTAGTCAAAACTATCTCAAGAGACTGAGAAAGACATCTTATAATGATAAAAGGATCAATTCACCAGGAATATATAAGAATTATAAATAGTTATGCACCCAACAATAAAGCATCTAAACACATAAAGCAAACATTGACAAAACTGAAGAGAGAAATAGACAGCGATAGAATAATAGTAAAAGATTTCAATACCTCACTTTCAATAATGGATAAAACATATTACCCATTTGCAGATCAAAAGGAAATAAAGAACTTGAACAACCTTATAGAAAAAAAATGGACCCAACAGACATACACAGAACATTTCACCAATAGCAGCATAATACACTTTCTTCTCAAGTGCAGCCGGAATATTCTCCACAATAGATCATACGTTATTACAAAGTAAGTCTTAAAAATTTAAAGTGATCAAAATCATACCAACTGTTATTTCTGACTACAATGGAATGTGAAACTAGAAATCAAATAGCCATAGGAAAACTGAAACATTTACAAATATGTGGACATTAAACAAAACACTCTTGAACAACTAGTAGGTCAAAAAGAATTAAAAAGAGACATTAGAAAATATCTTGAGAGACATGAAATTGAAAACACAATATACTAAAACTTATGGGATACAGCCAAAGCAGTATTGAAAGATAAATTTATAACAATAAAAGTATGTGAAAATAGAGGAAAGATCTCAAATTTGTAACCTAATTATGCATTTGAAGGGACTAGAAAAGAAGAACAAACTAGACCCAAAGTTAGCTAATAGAAAGAATAATGAAGATCCAAGCAGAAATAAAATAGATAATAGAAAACAGTAGGAAAAATCAATGAAAATTTTTTTAAAGAAATATAAAATTAACAAACCTTTGGCCAGACTTAATAAGAAAAAAGAGAAGAGTAAAATAAATAAAAACCATATATGAAAGAGGAGATATTACAACTGATATCACATAAATTAAGAAGTTCATAAGTATCGATGATAAACAATTATATGCTAAGAAACTCTATGACCTTAAAAATGAATGAATTCCTAGGAATATAAAGTCTATCAAACATGAGTCATAAAGACATAGAAAATCTGAACATACCAATAACAAGCAAGAAAATTAAATCAGTAATTCAGTAATAAAAGACCTCCAAATAAAGAAGAGCCCAAGAGCAGATGGCTTCACTGGTGGATTTTACCAAACATTTAAGGGAGATTTATGTCAATCTTTTGTTATGTCTTCCAAAACATTGAAGAAGAAATACCTTAAAATTCACTGTATGATGCCAGCATTACCCTGATACCAAAGCCAGACAAGGACACTGCAAGATAAGAAAATTACATAATAATATCTCTGATAAACATAGATGCAAAAACTCTCAACAAAAAACCTAGCAAGCTGAATTCAACAGCACATTAAAAGGTCATACATCATGGTCAAGTGATATAGGAAGGAATGATTCATCCCTGGGCTGGGGTTCAATTATACAAATCAATAAATGTGATATACCGCATTCACAGAGTAAAGAACAAGAAACATTGATTATTTAACATCCTTTCATGAAAAAAAATACTCTTAACAAATTAGCTGTAGAAGGCATGTAGCTCAACACAATAAAGGCCATATATAACAAGCCCACAGTTTACATCATATTTAATGATCAAAAGTTGAAAGCTTTTCCTCTAAGATCAGGAACAAGGCAAGGATGCCTATCCTTGCTACTTCCATTCAACATAGTACTGGAAGTCCTAGGAAGAGCAATTAGGCAAGGAAATTCTTCATGTACAGATGAGAAAAAGATGTACATTCTGTGGTTGTTGAATGGAATATTCAGTAGATGTCTATCAGGTCCATTTGGTCAAGAGTGCAGTTTAAGTTCAGAGTTTCTTTGTTAGTTTTCTGCTTCAGTGATCTGTCTAGTGCTGTCAGTGGGATGTCAAAGTCCTCCACTGTTATTGTGTGTGTGTGTGTGTGTGTGTGTGTGTGTATATGTATATATATATATGTATGTATATATATATATGTATGTATATATATGTGTGTATATATATGTATATATATATGTATATATATGTGTGTATATATATGTATATATATATGTATATATATGTAAATATATGTGATAGTTAAATATTATTATAGAATTGAACTCATCATCATGTATTTTTTGTCTTTTTAAAAAAACTATTATTGGTATAAATTTTGTTTTATCTGATGTAAGAATAGCAACCTATGCTCTTTTTTGTTTTCTGTTGTGTGATATATTTTTCTCCACTCCTTTACTTTGAGCCTGTGGGTGTCCTTTCACATTAGATGGATCCCTTGTAGTCAGCAGATGTTGTATTTTGTTTCTTAAATGCAATTTGCCAATCTATATCTTCATTTAGGTCATTTCTGTTGAAATTTAATATTAACATGTGAAGCTTTGTTCCAATCATAGTATTGTTAGCTAGTTGTTTTATAGTCCCAGTGGTGTGATTGCTTTCCATGATCTTTGAATTTTGTAATTATATGAGCTTTTATGACAGAAGAGTATTGTCCTATATTCTTGTATGATGTAAAAGAGTATACTCTTTTATGACAAATAGTATTGCCCTTTTTTTCCCCATGTTTTCAACGTTCCATCATTTCTCATAGCACCAGTCTCATGGTGATGAATTTTCTAAATATTTGCTAGTTTGAGAAATATTCTATTTTTCCTTTGTTTATGAAGCATACTTTGGCAGGATATACAATTTCAGGCTATAATTTGTTTTTCCTTAAGAAGGCTAAAAGTAGGCCCCATAACTCTTTTGACTTATACGGTTTCTGTTGAGAAATCCACTGCTAGGCTGATGGAATTTCCTTTATAGGTAACTTGACTCTTCTCTCTGTCTTTAATATTTTTTCTTTAGCATTGACCTCGGTTAGTCTGATGACTATATGCCTTGATGATGTTCCTCTTATATAGTATCTTGCAGATGTTCTCTGAACTTCTTTTATCTGGATGACTACCTTCCAGAAAGATCAGGGAAATTTTCCTGAATGATTCCCTTAGATATATTTTCCAAATTGCTTACTTTACCTTCTTTCTCAGGAATACCTATAAGCTATAGGTTTGGTCAATTTACATAATTCCATATTTCTCAAAGGCTTTGTTTATTTTTAAAATATCTCTTTATTTTTGTCTGACTGTGTTAATTTGAAGGACAGGTCTTTAAGCTCTGAAATTCTTTCTTCTACTTGGTCTAGTTTTTTGTTGTTTTCAATTGTATTTGGAAATTACTTCTGTGAATTTTTTTATTGTCAGAAGTTTAATGTTTTTAAATATAGCTATCTTGTCTTTCATTTTCTGAGCTGTTTTTCTGGTTTCTTTGTATTGGTTTTCAGCATTCTCTTGACATCATTGCACTTCTTTAGAATCAAGTGCAATGATATCTAAGATACTAGAATCTGTGTCTTGAATTCTTTATCAGTAATTTTTCTTTTTCTTTTTCTTTTTCTTTCTTTTTTTTTTTGTTGAGATGGAGTCTCACTCTGTTGCCCAGGCTGGAGTGCAAGGGCATGATCTCAGCTCACTGCAACCTCCGCCTCCCGGGTTCAAGCGATTCTCCTGCCTCAGCCTCGTGAGTAGTTGGGATTACAGGTGCCCGCCAATATGCCTGGCTGATTTTTGTATTTTTTGTAGAGATGGGTTGGCCATGTTGGCTGGGCTGGTCTTCAACTCCTGACCTCATGATCCACCTGCCTTGGCCTCCCAAAGTGCTGGGATTATAGGCGTGAGCCACCACGCTCAGACTATCAGTCATTTTTCACTTTTTTTCAGGGTCCATAGCTAGAAAGCTAGCCGGATCCTTTGGAGGTGATGAAAACACTCAATCTTTTTGTACCACTGAAGTTTTTGCACTGATTTCTTTTCATCCGAAGGAGTGGTTGCTTCTAATTTTTGAATTTGCTATTGTTTGGATGAGACCTTATAATGTTTATTCTTTTTTCCCTTGAGGGTACGACTATGGTGTATGTTGTATACGATTGCTTGGCTTCTTTTCTGGGTGCTTTCATGACATCAAGAATCTGCATGGGCTCTTTGGTTATGGATAGCCTTTGTGTGGTGGCTTTCTCAAATGCTGCTTGCTGTATCCACGTATTGGGCATATGAGCCAATACACTATCTTCTGGGTGATTATGAGTGCAGAGGTCTCACGAAAATATCTTGTACACTAGTACTATACACTTCTGACAGAGGATTTTTATTTGGTGGTGCAATTCAGTCTCCAGTCAAGTAGGTGGTGCTTAAGAGTAAGAATCAGCTCACCCTAAGGCAGACTAATGATGAGTGGAGACAACTGCCCTAATTGGGGTTAGTAGGGGAAGCTTGTGTTGGAGTGAACTGAGGTCTTGATGGTAGGGGCAGGGGCAGAGGGCTGCACTAGCCCCTTATCCTGGGCAGGCAGGAATGTGATCCATTTTCCTATCACATCTCTGTCACAGGGCTCGCACCTTCAGCATATAGACATTGTTCTTTGACTCCCAGGCTGCAGTGTGACTGAAGTCTGTAGAAATGCCCGTCTGGTGGCTACCACCAAAATGGGCTCAGGGCAGAGCCTCTTCCCCCAGCCTAGAGCAGACAGTGCTGCCCCTCATCTGCCCTTTATTGCTGGGACACTGCTATTCTGTGTAGGGATGGGAGACAGGCCCTACCCTTCATGCATACCTGGGTGGCATGGGCTCACTTTCAATGAGGTGTAGCTGCCACGAAGACTGCTGGAAAGGGTATCTACAAGTGCACTCAGTCATTCCTCAGCAGGAAAAGCTTCTGCTGTGTCCACAACAGGGCACAGGGGAGCAGGAGATGACTCACTCTCCTTGTCTGTTTACAGCCACCACTGCCACCCGCTTCAGCATTGGCACTGTGCGGCATTTCCTTTTCCCAAGTATGGCTTTGGCAAAATGTTCCCAGCCTTCCCATAGGGGTGACCTGCACCGAGGGCTAGCTTTCCGTGGAACCTACAGCTCCCCAGGACCCACCAGTCTCCTGTGGTGGCCAAAGTCAGAGCAGGTTCTGAGGTATGTTTGCAGGGGATCTGGTAGTGTGGCAACACAAGTACTGAGGTTCCCTGGACAGGGCAGTGGCCCACAATGGGTGCACAACCAGTGTGGCACCTGCCATTTCAGTTAGGGTCTGAGGGAAGTGTGGGCACACCAGCATGAGCTGGCCACCTGAGGCTCCCACCCCAGAGAGTTCCCATATTATAAGGGCAGAAGGGTTCTCTGACAATTTGTCAGTCAGCAGTTTGTCACAGGAGTGAAGGGAGCAGAGAAGTACCCCAACCTACCATTTACATGGGACTCTGAGTTCCTCAGGGGTCAGTGTCTGCCAGACTTTTGCTGCTTTCCTTGTCTGCACCCTAGTTTCTTCCCTTGAGCTCTCTGAAAGTTTATGGCTCTCATTCCTGTTTTGCATTTGGATCATGACCATTCAACTGTCTGTAACTGATCTTTCTAAGAACTGGCATCTGACATCCCTAGTCTGTCATCTTGAAAAAAAAAAAGCTATAATAAAGTTATAAAAATAAAAGTATTTGCACTGTGATGTTACAAAGGCTACTATATCACTAGCCAACAAGAATTTTTCAGCTCCATTATCTTATGGTACCATTGTTTTATATGTGATCTATCATTTGACTGAAACATCATTATGTATGACTGCACATAACAAATTGCCAATAGAATTAAAAAGTGCATTCTACTTCTAGAAATCAATGTTGTCTTCACAGAGACAGAGGTGAACTTTGAAGGATAAATAGGAGTTCAGAAGGCAAAGAAGGAAGGATCTGTTGTATTTTTGGAATGACAAATATGATGTGGCTGAAGCATTGGGATTGTGTATGAGGTCATAAAATGTGACTGGATATAAAGTTTAAATCTTTACAGGAGGTAGGTCAAATTGTGGAGAATGGATTAATCCTTGAAGTCACTCTGTGGGGTAAGGACACTATTATCTCCATTTCACAGATGAAGAAACTAAAGCACAGAAGATTAAATGACTTACATAGGTCACCTGACTAGTAAGTGGTAGGGCAGGGATTCAAACCCACAAGGAAGGCTTGTACATATTTATTGATTTTTTTCATGACAACGTTTTAAAAGTTGAAACTATTCTATTATAAAAGCAATAAGGAATTTGATATTTAGTACCCATATCATACTAGTTTTACAAATGTTTTAGCAAAAGTTTGAAAAGTTTTATAGTTAGAAAATTCCCATTGAACTAAGATTTATTCCCATAGTTAGGAAAGCCAACCTCCCATTGGAGACTACTTTAATATAGCCTCATGTTCTCTTACTTTAAATGATCTTCTCTGCTGTGGTAAGAGATGATTCTTTTAAAGTCTTCAGTAATATAATTTACTTTTGTGTGGGCAAAGGACATGAACAGACACTTCTCAGAAAAGGACATAGATGAGGCCGACATAAGAAAAAAAGCTCAACATCACTCATCATTAGAGAAATGCAAATCAAAACCTCAGTGAGATACCATCTCACAGCAGTCAGAATGGTTACTAGTAAAAAGTTAAAAAAAAAAAAACAGATTCTGGTGAGGTTGTGGAGAAAAAGGAACTCTTACATTACTTGTGGAAGTGTAAATTACTTCAACCATTGTGGAAGACAGTGAGATGATTCCTCAAAGACCTAGAGGCAGAAATGCCATTTGACTCAACAATGCCATTATTGGGTGTATACCCAAAGGAATACAGATTATTCTGCTGTAAAGATACATGCACATGTATGTTCATTGCAGCACTATTCACAATAGCAAAGACATGGAATCAACTTAAATGCCCATCAATGATAGACTGGATAAAGAAAATGTGGTACATATATAACCTGGAATACTATGCAACCATAAAAAGGAACAAGATCATTTCTTTTGCAGGGATATAGATGGAACTGGAAGCCATTACCTTCAGCAAACTAAAGGAGTAACAGAAAACCAAATACCACATGTTCTCACTTACAAGTGGGGGTTGAATGATGAGAACACATGGACATCTGGGGGGAAACAACACAGTGAGGCCTCTTGTAGGGTAGGAGGTGGAGGACGGAAAGCATCAGGAAGAATAGCTGATGGATGCTTGGCTTAATACCTAGGCGATGGGATGATCTGTGCAGCAAACCACCATGGCACATACTTACTTACGAAACAAACCTGCACATCATGCACATGTACATCTGAGCTTCAAAATAAAAGCTGGAGATTAAAAAAAAAATGTACTTTTGTTCCAAAATTAACTCTCAGATGTTCTGTGTTTCATCATTTTATTTTTTTCACATAATTTGTGAATGTGATTCACATCAATTCATTTTGATATATAATTTATTTCTGATATTTTGTTTATTTGAAGTGAAAGGTAACTGGCTAAGTGTCTATATCCTGCTTTTATCATGTATTTTATTTCCAGGTAAATTTGAAAAATCTGAAGTATTTTTCTAAATTTGATCATGGTTTATTTGACAGCTTACAAGTACTCAGGCCTGTGTTTGCATGAGTTCAATAACATATATTTTCATGTATATATAGGACTAAGAAATCTTACAAAAGTATAGTCTCATAATTTGGGGGTCCTAGTTATACATTTTATACCTCTAGGTTAGGATGCTGGTTTTTAGGCAGCTGATTTTAGAATAAGAACTCATATTGTTATTCTCTCTTCATAGTTCCTTATTAGTCAAACTGTTTAATATGATTTTCTATTTATCAAAGGCATAATAACTCACTCTTTGGTATATTTGCTCTTTAATGTGACATATGACATATTTTCTGTAGATAAGGAGAACTGTGTATTGGTGTGTATATGTATATATAACATTTTCAACCAATCACTATTTCAGAGAAAAAAGATAAAAAGAAACTCATTTTCATTACATTAAATATAATCCTATACATATTGAGAGGAAATTTACAGCAAGGAATTGTTCCTTTAGTCATTGAGTACTTTTCTTGACAATTATTTAATACTTTAAGGACAAACCACAAATGACCAAAGCCTCTTAATATTTACCACATAGGTTTATATTAACATTATACTTTTGTTTTGAGTTTTCTAGACATCTGAGACTTAAGTACGTTCTTATTTAGTTATACAGTTTAATAGTGTGGGAATAGTACTATGAAGGTGACATTGTGAAGGAGATCAACTTAGTCTACTTCTCGACTAAATTCTTAAATCTCTATTTCAGCTATCTTGCCCCTAGAATGAGAGCTTAAAAGCTCCTCAGCTGCATACAGTACATACCCTTCACAGGCTATCTCCTTTCTGTAGAATCCTGTCACCATATAAGCAGGTGTAGCTACCAGTCAATTGAGACATGTCTCAAGAAGTTATCAGCACTCACCAATATTAATTAATTAAGTGCTAATAAGGTACTGAGCCAAGCACCAAGGGCACTGAGCCAAATTTCTATTTCACATTCTTCATTCTCCAAGGAGGTTTAGATACTAGTGCTGTCAATAGGGTGCTGGAGTTCTAGAACCCATTGGGAAAAATAAATTACTTTGCACATCAATGTTTACGTTTAAAATATCAGTTGATATAAATACTGATAATAATGAATAAATATTAAATAAGAAATTGAAAGTGATGATGTTTTTGGTTTGGAGGATAACACCTATAATCTTAGCAGTACTGGAATCACTGTAACCTTAATAGGATTAATTCCATTTTGGAATATCAGTATTCTGAGATTACTATTTTGAATGTTCTCTTTTATTTATTTATTTTAACTGTACTTTAGGTTCTGGGGTACATGTGCAGATCATGCAGGATTGTTGCATAGGCACACACACGGCAATGTGGTTTGCTGCCTCCATCTGCCGGTCACCTACATCTGGCATTTCTCCCCATGTTATCCCTCCCTGACCTCCCCACCCTCTGCTGTCCCTCCCTTGGCCACCCCCAAAATACCCCAGTGTATGATGCTCCCCTCCCTGTGCCCATGTGTTCTCATTGTTCATCACCCTCCTATGAGAACATGTGGTGTTTGATTTTCTCTTCTTGTGTCAGTTTGCTGAGAATTATGGTTTCCAGATTCATCCATGTCCCTACAAAGGACACAAACTCATCATTTTTTATGGCTGCATAAGATTCCATGGTATATATGTGCCATATTTTCCTTGTCCAGTCTATCGTCGATGGGCATGTGGGTTGGTTCCAGATCTTTGCTATTGTAAACAGTGCTGTTATGAACATATGTGTGCATGTGTCTTTATAATAGAATGATTTGTAATCCTTTGGGTATATACCCTGTAATGGGATTGCTGGGTCAAATGGAATTTCTATATATTTTCTCCAAGTAAACTTGTTTGCTTTCCCATTCTTTGTTAAAAATTATATTATTTTAAAAAATTGACAGATAAAATTGTATTTACAGTGTACGACATGATGCTTTGAAATATATATATATATATATATGCACTGTAGAATAACTAAATATAGCTAATTAACATATGCCTTACATCACAGTTATTATTTTTGTAGTGAGAATACTTATCCACTCTCGCTATTTTTCAGGAATACAGTATGTTATTAACTATTGTCACTATGTTGTACAGTAGATCTCTTGAACTTATTTCTCCTGTCAAACTAGAATTTTATATCCTTTGACCAGCATTACCGCAGCCCCTTCTTCAGCCCCTCAAGTGCCCCAGCCCCTGGTAGCCATCATTCTACTCCCCAGTTCTATGTGTTTGCCTTCCCATTCTATCTCACCTCGTCCTTACTACCTACTCCTTCCTAGTGCCCACAGCGTGTCAGAACTGCTGAAAGCACAGTGAAATAAAATCTTTTCTCTTTTCTTCCCTTCTCTCTTTTTTTCTTAATGAGTTTCAGGTGAGAAGATAATAAAAGAAACCAAACTGATTGAAATCATTATTAGCAGAAGGTAAAATTTTAATTTCCTGCTGGTACAATAAGTTTTTGTCTGGTCTCTGGGGCAGGAAGATTATGAATATTCTATTTTAACACTTTCAAACTGCTTCTAAATACCTTAGGTGCATTTTTAATACAAAAGTATGACAGCCTTATTAGCAAAAAAAATTTCTAATTTTGAGCTAAATTATTTAAGTTTATGCCTATTTTTCTTTTGCAAAACTCAGTTTGTTTCTTGTAATAATTGCCATGATTGAATTAGATGACAATATAGCATAAAAGTATTTTATGACATCACAGTGATTAATCCCAAACTATCAGCATCAATAAAGTTAATAACACTATTGTTCATGAAAACAAAGGTCATGTTTATGAAATTGAAACATTGTTCATATGTAAATGGCCTATTTTTCTCATGCTACCATACTAATTTTCTCTTAGGGCTTATGGATATGAATCCTAAATATTAAAATAGTGCTACTCACCGCCGACACTCTGTCCTCAGCCTTTTTGAATTCACAAAATTCCTGTAAACTGTGGATTGTTTTCTCCAACTTACAAATGAAGAAATTGAGGTTCAAAAAAGTAACTCACCAATAAATAGGTTCTGGAGATCTACTATACAGCATAGTGCTTATAGCTAACAATACCATATTATATATTTAAAATCTTCTGAGAGGGTGGATCTTATGTTGTGTGCTTATACACACATACAAATAATAATGATGATGATAATAAAAGCATTAGGAAGCTTTGGGAAGTGATAGATATATTTCCACATGTAAGCACTGTAAGAGTTCACATGCATATAACCCATGTGCCCCAGATGTGTCCTGTGGCCCTTTCTATATTGAATATACCTAAGGTAGACACACTGAAGAAGATGATTCTATGAAAAAGTCTAATATACGAGCCTTATTAAAGTAAATTGATCTGTCCACGTTGGGTATAGAACATTGTCAGCAACTAGAAAAAGAAAGTTAGGTTGTTCCATCTCTATGTTCACACCAGGCACCACGCAGCGACATTCTAATAATACTCCTGCTCTTTCCCTTTACCTTTCTGCCTCCTCAATAGCCTTGATTTGTAGCATTTGCCAGTATATGTGGTTAAATTATTTCTCTATGGCCAATTTCATACCACTGAGGTGTTTTCAGTGAACATAAAGTTAGGAAGAGATGCGTGTAACTGGTACTGGTGAGCTGGAGTAAGCCAGCCCTAGCATATCACTGCTCCCAGGTTATCTACAGTAGAGTATAAGCCAGAGTTTTCATCAAAAATGTCCTCCAAAAAATAATTTAAAAATGAGAAACACAGTTTCTTTGTGTCAGTATCAATCAACTTTTATTGCATTGAAGGAGGTAAAAATTCTTTTTACTTTCTGATAAAAACAGATGAAGTATGTTCATTTGTGTCCCTGGGCCCTCTGTGTTCCTGTGCCTCCTCTCACAAGGCATACTATTTTTCTGTACCTGCCAGTACAGATCTTATCTTCCTTAAAGGCTTCTCTTCTCTGTTTTTGACTATTTCAGCCTACTCCAGCTTATAATGCTGTGAAAAAGGCTTTAGATTTGGTGTCATTCATTTATTTACTCAAGAAACACTTACTAAGCTTTTAATATGCCAGGTACTGAAAATATAAACATGATGAGACAGACCATGCTACAGCCTATCATAGGCACTATACACCTGATTGCATAATGTTATTAAATTGAAATTTTGAAAAGTTTTATAAGGAAGTGTAAGGTGTTAAGAGTGCGTGCTGACAATTATAAGTGATAAATTAGATTTGGTAGATCTGATTTTGAATTTTGATTCAGTCTCTGTATGGCTTTGGGGAATTGCGCTTTTTGTTTTTTTAGCTTATTGAGGGATGATTGACATGTAAAAAGCTGCAAATATTTGATGTACACAACTCAATGAGTTTGGAATAAGTATATACCCATGAAATCATTACTAGCATCAAAGCCACAGATATATCTATCACCTCCCAAAACTTCCTAATGCCATTATCATCATTATTATCATCATTATTAGTGTGTATGTGGTAAGAACACATCATAAGATTCACCTTCTTGAAAGATTTTTAAGTATACAATACAGTATTGTTAGTTAAAGGCACTATGCTATATAGTAGATCACTAGAACCTATTTATTAGCAAGTTACTTTTTTGAACCTCAATTTCATTATTTGTAAGTTGGGGAAAATAGTCTACAGTTTACAGATATTTTTTGAAGATTACATGAGAAGACATAAATAAAACACTTAGCATAGTAGATGGTACGTGGTAAATTGTCTATAAAGGCTAGTTTCTTTTTCTTTCTTTCTTTTTTTTTTTTTTTTTTTTTAGCTGTAAACTGTTACAGCTATCTTCAGTTCCAAATGAATTGGCATTTATTTATATTCTGCCTTGGGTTTTGTTTGCCTCCTCTAGTATCCTCAGCTTGTACCTTTACGCAGGTTCTTATACATAGTTTGTTGTTCCTATCAACGTTGATCACAATATAGTATCAATATTTTTTGATTCTTGATTCTTAATTTGGCTGCCCATTGAGATACCTGTCATAAGTTAACATTTCCCCATTGTTTTCCAATTTGAATCACTTTCCTGGTACTTTCAATTTTGTATTTTATATCCTGTCCATCTGTCTTCTATAATTTTTTTTCTCCAAATGAATTTTAGCACTCAGCTATTGCTGTGTCACAATCCATTTCCAAACTCAGTGGCTTCAAACAGCAACCATTTTATTTAGGTAATAATTCTGTAGGTTGTGAATTTGGGTTGGACTCAGCTAGTTAGTTCTTCTAATGTGAGTTGGCTGGTGCCCGACTCTACAATCAACTAATGATGTCACAACAGAGGCTGGCTAGTTTGTGAAGTCCTCAGCTGGATGACTGCCAGCTAGGGCTTCTCTCTCCATGGTCATTGATTATCCAGCCGGCTAGGCTGGGGACATTTGCTAATGTCACATTTGTTAATGCCTCATTGATCCGGATTCAAGGGTTGGAGAAATATATTCCAACTCTTGATGGAGGAAGCTGCTAAAATATTATGGCCATTTAAAAAAAATCTACCACATTATCTATCTATTTTTCATTTGTAAACATCTATACAGAAATGCCAAGTGTTTTTATCTTTGCTTTCAGATATTTTAATTGTTTCACAGTTGAATTTCATAAACTTTCCTCATGGAAATCTGTCTTTCTCCTCAGCAACTCCTCAGATTTTCCAGGCAAGCCTTACTGTTCTTAATTACTGTAATTTTCAGAATGAGCTACTTTCTACATGTGCACATGTCTTTTAAATTAATATAATACCAAACTAAATCTGGAAAATTTTAGTTTTACATTTTTTGTTCACTTCCTAACCTATTTCCCTGAAGCAAAATGACAGGGCTGTTCAGAATTTATGATTTAATTAAAATGAGATTGAGGAGGTAAGGAAGTACCACTTTCTCTTTTGCATTCATTTTTTAAGGATCTCAGGACATATGTTGATCTATTTTCTCTCTCTTCCTTGCAAATTAAAACAACAAAATGTTTTAAAATAAATGTTTTAAAATAATAGTGAAATTGCAAGCTTTGCTGATTATAAAAATATGTGCTCCATCTCATCTTGCCTTTTCTCTCCTGCTCTGATATGAACTTCACATTATCCCCCCAATTGCTCTTCTGTTTTTGCTCACTTTATTTCCTTTTTCTAAACTTTTTACTCCTCTGCTGATATAAAACCTGGTTATTTAAGAGCAACTCAAGTCCTATATCCTCTATGAAGTTTTCACTGATTGCCTAGGTTATCCTTTATTTTACTCTGTTGTGAACTCCTACAGCATTTAATGGCTGGTACCACATGAGAACATTTACCTCATTACTGATTGGTATTCTTTAATGCTTTTAATGTGTATTTTTAACTTATATTATTTGCTGCTGTTTTCATTGTTGGGCTTAATTCATTAGCCTGTGTGTGTGGTGTTTTTGTTTTGTTTTGTTTTTGTTTTTGTTTTTGTTGTTGTTGTTGCTGTTGTTTGTAGAGATGGGGTTTCTCCATGTTGGTCAGGCTAGTCTCGAACTCCCGCAGGTGATCCACCTGCCTCGGCCTCCCAAAGTGCTGGGATTACAAGCGTGAGCCACTGCACCGGCCGCATAAGCTGTTTTATAATCTACCAAAATTGGAAATTCTCATGTCATTTTTTTAAAGAAAACACATATTAGGTTTCATTTACTTATTCAAGACATATTAAATGCTTATTATGTTCTAAGATTAAAAATAAACACTATCTCAAGATACAAAGTTAATTTAATTGTGATGTTTTGCTCAAGACAGTGTTAGAAACTTGTAAGAAACAGTATTTTGAAAATGTGTCATAGTACCTTCTAAACTAGTAAATCTCAGTTAGTGGACCTTTTGATGTGCAACTTTAGGACTTTAAAGATTTCTACTCTCTATCTAAAATAGTTGTAGTCACAAAGCCTTTTGATTTATAATTATTACAAATACCTTCCCAGGGTCAGGTGAGTATGACCAGCACTAGTTTAACACGGTCTTTTTCTTTTAACAAAACAACACAAGGAACCATGGTGCAGTAGCCTAATTATACCTATTGGCTATCCTCTCATTCTCTTTTTCTGTGTTACCCTCCCTCAGCAGAAAATTTCTGTTGGACTTCGAGTGCTTTGGTATATTATGATCAACGATGCCTTGTGTTTTCTGACTCTGTTAGAGTCACCATGGAATTAAACATTATATGCTTACTCAGCTTAATGTACTTGACCTTTTCCTATGATTGACACATCTAAATTTCTGTAGCAACTCAGTCATTATGCAACAGCTGTGTTATATTCATTTCATATAGAAGCCAAAAACAAAAAGACACAGTGATCTTCAAGGGTAGATACCTTGATCCCATCCTTCCCAGCTAAATGAAGGAGAATAGTTTGTTAATAGCATTATTAATCAGTTTCCAAATACATCTCTCTCCTCGCCACATTTTATAAACATTCAGTTTACTGTGACCATAGTCACATCAAGAATCATTTCAATACTAGTACTTATTATATAATTAAAATATTTTCAATAATTCTGAATCTGTTGAACGTAATAATGTCCACACAACATAAGTGTCAAACATCTAGGATTTGTTAGCAAGATTTGTGCTCAGAAAATAATATATATAAACCTTTGACTTTCTTAATGATGAAACTGTATTTTGTCTGAATTGACATACATGTCTTTAAGTTAAAGAGAGAAGGCCGGTCGTGGTGGCTCACGCCTGTAATACCAGCACTTTGGGAGGCCAAGGTGGGTGGATCACGGGGTCAGGAGATCAAGACCATCCTGGCTAACACGGTGAAACCCTGTCTCTACTAAAATTACAAAAAATTAGCTGGGCATGGTGGCGTATGCCTGTAGTCTCAGCTACTTGGGAGGCTTGAACCCAGGAGGTGGAGGTTGCAGTGAGCTTACAGCACTCCAGCCTGGCAATGGACAACAGACTGAGACTCCGTCTCAAAATGAGAGAGAGAGAGAGAGAGAGAGAGAGAGAGAGAAAGGCCTTGACATTTTTCTGTGACTTTTCCTTATCAATAGCTATGTTCTACCTGTGCGTATTTTTCTCAGACTTCATTATGAATTCTGTATAGGCCTTTGGAAGCCAGAATTTGCTTTTTAACAGAGATTCTCTAGGGAGAAATTTTGGTTAACTATTTGAAGTGTTAGTTGAAGAAGGCATTTTAGATAAGGTTTTACAAGACAAAAGAAAAGAATCAGCTCATTTTCAGTTCTGAGCCTGAATTGTACAAATGGTACTGACTGCAGATAAATTCTGAATAAATTCTGGTGTTCTCTGCTTATCTCAAAAAATCTTTTCTTTTAATGATACTGTTCCATGCTCACTAATGTTTTCAAAACATATTCATATCTAAATGGTTTTGTATTTTTATTAAATTTTTTATTTTTAACATTATATAAGGTTAATTTTATTGACCATTTTATTAATTTAAGAAATGTCCACTTGAAAGGACTCCCTCCTTTAATTAAATTTTTGGCCTTTATTTACAAAATAAAAATTATTCTTTATGTATTCTTGAATAGTAAATCAGATTAGGTTAATAATTGTTAAGTCTTTTTAGAATAATAACATCTATCATTAAATTTCTTGAATTTTTTGGCTTCTCAACTGATAGCTGTCAGGGTGAAAAATTCAATTATGGATATTGGAAAAACTGATGGTAATATTAATTTGGAAATGTTCTTTCTATACTATTCTTTACAGGACCTGAGGGGACTCTAGTTCTTTAGGCTAGTGTTATGGTAAAATTGGTAACGCAGAGAGAAACAAGAAGAAAATGAAATGGGACAGGAAAACATGATTCCTCCTTCTTATTCCTTCCTTTAAGTCATTAGCATTGTGAAGGGAAAAGGGAACTAACATGTATTAGAGTTCCCATGTACCAGGCATTGTCTTTAATATTTTATATTTGTTGTATTATCTCATGTAATCTTTGTAGAAAATCTCTTAAATATATTAGTGAGTTTTTAATATCTATGTTTATTTATTTTGTTCTGAAAACAAATGAGGTTTTTGGATCAAGACAGACTATTATCACTTACAGCAACAGCCACCCTGGAAAGAAGACAGAGTATGTGCACAGGAGGGGAGCCCTGAAATTATGAATCTGGGAATTTATATAGGAATTACTATATAAACTCTTTATATAGTAAATGGTCTTCTCCTGTCTTCTCCTTTTATGAGAGAGGAAGAGAAACCTTATCTCCCCTATATACAATAAGCAAATCTTTAGGGAAAAGAATAAGAAAGTCCCAGTTTAAACCCTTTGAAATGTAAACAGTAGCTCTGGGATTTTGTTCTTCTTTGAAATGTAAACACAGACCTCTAGAAGGTAAGTGTCTGCATATCTCTGAAGGTCTCTATCTCTTCAGTCCATCTTTAATCCAGATTTCAGTTTGTTTGCTTTATAAATCCCTAACTATGCAGAACCATGAAAACATTTTCTCTACAGTTCCACAATCATGAATTTTAGCAGTTTTGGTACTGTTGTTATAAAATTATGACTTTTAGCTTGTTTCCATTCCTTTCATACAGTGTTTAGTAGCATAATGCATTATTAGGTCTGCTATCTATCTATTTTACTTGAAAATTATCCTCTCTATGTAACAGATCTATTTATTCAGTGGATTTTTTTTGAGCACCAAAAACCGTCAAGCACTGTTCTAGGTATTTGGAATACATCAGAGGACAAATCAGAGATACACCTGCCTTGCTTATATTTACAAACTTTGGGGGTGGAATGCATAAAATTGAGATTGTGGAGGGGTTGTAATTATTGCCAATGAAAAGCCTAGGATGAAAAGATTATTGGAAGATTAAAGTTTAAGAAATTGAAAAGCCAGAATATCACAAGAATCATCTATATGTGTTTTGAAATCTTAAGAAGTAAGGCAGTACAGAGGACAATGACAGTATGCAAAGAGCTTAGATAGCTGAGTGGGAATTACCTGGCCCTTAGTGAATAACAGCAACCATGAGGCAAAAGTAGGTAGTGAGTAGTATGAGATTTAAATCTGAAGCAGCCATGAGATTTAAATCTGAAGGATGTCAGTAAGGATATGGGGAAATGGTCTGAAAATGTCAGAATGGAGCAAAGAAGCACCACTTTGCTTATTTCACTCACCCACCCAGAGGTCACAGGAACAAGAATGACACCTTTCCACCTTGCATAAGAACTGTAGGACAGAAGCAGCCATCACTGAGAGGTTGTAGGGGAAGCATTGTCCTCCAGCGAAGACAGGTTTATGTTAGATCTAGGAAAGTAAAAGGAACACTTAGAAAATTCATTTTTGGCTCACTGGAAGGGTTTCAGCGGCTGGGGAGAAATGAGAGAACAAAGGTAATTTTTACCAGCTTGTAACTTCACATGTATTACATGTGTTGCAAAACTAATGAAACTGTCAATTTTCTCTGGCTTTATCTGATAACAGAGATAAGGATGTCTCCTGCAATCATTGTTACCAAATTTCCTGAGGCCATTTTCTTATTCTCATAAAACTTTTCTACTTGTTTCTTCTTCATGTGTATTTTTTCTCTGTTTTTAATTTTGCTCTTTTTATCATTTCTGTCTCTTCATAACCTGCTTACCTTTTTGTCTTTTTTGCCCAGCTTCTCTCTTACTATTTTTTTTGTTCTTTACTGTTTCTCCTATCATTCTATTTCAAAATTAAACTGTCTGCTGTTTTTTCCAACTCCCCCACCCCCGACACCTCACTTTAGCTGTAGTTGGGACTGTGCAATATGCCATCACAAAGGTAGTACTAATTTTGACAGGTAGCATTTCTACCTTAAACAAAGAAAGCTTTAACCAAAAAGGAATTATAGGAGAGAAGACAGTATTCTCCCCAACTGATGCTAACATTGCCACTTACATTTTCAACAATGGTTAAGAAGTAGCAACTGATTACTTACCCAAATTCCCTGTGCTCTGTTGATCTGTCTTAAACTCTAAAGAGAGACAAAGTACGTTTATTCATTAACTGTGGGACTTAAAATGTGACAACTTTTTTGAACCTTTTGTTTCATGAATGATGAAAAAAACCACTTTCTTAATGATATAGCTACTAATATTTTTATTTTATAGATAAAGTGAAAGATAAAGTACTTTTTTCAAGGTTGCATAAATATAAATGACACAGACTGGATATGAGTGTAAGCATTTGACTCAATCTCAGAGATCATGCTTTTAATTAATACTTTATTGTTTCATACATAATATAACTCAATATTGTGGTCAATAAAATAACAAATAGTACTAGACACATATAGATATTAATTCACTTTTCTTTATTTCCTTTTTCCAAAATTGAGCCTTATTGGTAAAGGGCTTTTTGTTTGTTTTAATTGTCTATAATCAGGTACTTGAACCAATTATAATTTTTCACTTGCCTGCATGAATCCATACAGGACAGAAACCTGAATATAGAAACTATTTTTCAGCTTTCAGTTTGCCAGAGGATTGATCTATAATTATTTTTAGGATTATAAAAGATTTGTATCTATTATTAAAATATATATAATATTGGACTTTTTTCCAGCAATAGAGGAATAACTAATTCTATAGTTTCATGCCAGTCTCACCTTCAATCCTGCTAGAATTTGGAGGTAATTTAACCCTATGTATAAAAAAATAAATATTTTCTTTTTTTCATTTTATTGAAAACTCACATAAGTACAAATATATCTACTAAAGTAGGCATATTCATTTTAGCCGAATTCAGTTATCCCTTTCAAAGAAACATTATCAGCCTAAGTGATATACATTGAATATTTTAGAAATCTCGAAATTTCAATTACATGTCTTCTGAAACTTATTATTGTAAGGCTTTGGTTTAGGCCTTCCCTGCTGTATTAGTTGACAGGCTGCCAGAAGAAAATGCCACAGACTGGGAAGCTTAAACTACAGAAATGTATTTTCTCACAGTTCTGGAGGCTGGGACACATAAGATCAAGAGGGCTAGCCAGGTGGGTCTCATTCTGAAGACTTTTCTTTTGGCTTATGGGCAGTTGCCGTCTCCTTGCATAATTGTGTTACCTCTTTGTGTGCTTGGAGAGAGAGCAAGAGAGGTTGCTCTTTGGTGTTTCTTCTTTTAAGAACACTAATGGAATGAATCCAGCCCCACTCCTATGGCCCCATTTAACCTTAATTACCCTCTATAAAGGCCCTATCTCTAAATATAGTCACATTTGGGGTTGGGACTTCCAAATATAAACCTCAGGGGGACATAAGCCTTCATCCATAGTATTGCCATTATAATATTTTGTATACTTTGACACTTGAGAAAGTAAGATTTTTTTAAACCTAGTATTTTAATGTTTTCTTTAGAGGTTTTTTCCCCTGATACAACATTCTCCTATATGTAATCTGCTTGGTGACACAAATATCTGGTTGTTTTTTTATACTTTTGCTTCCTCATAAAATAAATTTCTCTATGGCTACTTAGTGCTATGGATAGCTATGAATGTTAACTTTTTTGGATAGGCTTTCTTTTTAGAGCAGTTTAGGTTTATAAAAATATTGCACAGAAAGTTTAGACAGTTCCCATATATTTCCTCTCCCTGCTGCATACAATTTCGCCTATTATTCACATTTTACATTAGTGCAGTACATTTGTTGCAATTGATAAACCAACATTAATAGGTAATTATTAACAAAGTCCATAGTTTACATTAGTGTACACTTTGTGTTGTACAGTTCTATTGGTTTTGATAAATGTGTAATGACATATGTCTAGCACTACAGTATCAAGAATGGTTTAACTTCCCTAACAATGCCCTGTGCTCCACCTGTTCATCCCTATACTTTCTTCCTGAAGTCCTGACAACTGCTGATATTTTTGCTGTCTCTATAGTTTTAGCTTTTTCAGAATGTCGTATAGTTGTAATAAGATAGTATGTAGCTTTCAAAACTGTCTTCTTTCACCTAGCAATATGCATTAATGGTTCTTTCATGTCTTTTTTGTGTTGATAGCTCATTTCTTTTTCCAGTAGTCTCAATTTTTCTGTAGGGGATACATTCTAAGACCCCCAAAGGACACCTGAAACCTCAGATAGTACCAAACCCTGTATATACTGTGTCTTTTCTATACATACATACCTATGATACAATTTAATTTATAAATTAGGCACAGTAAGAGATTAACAATAGCTAATAATAAAATTGAGCAATTATACCAATATGCCAGAGCCACACAACTCTTATGCTTTGGGACCTCTTTTAAGTATAATAGATGTCCAATATCAACTGCAACATACAGAAATAGAATAGAAAAACCTCCGTGGTGTTTGGCATTAACACAGGCCTTAGTGAAACCTGTTTTATTAGAGATAGTGACTTTTTTAAAAACACGTAACTGTGAAGGGAAGGGAATTGATGAGATAACACAATTATCTGAAGGTAGAGAGAAGATACAACAATTTTTTTTTCTAATGAGAAGAGTGTAATTAAGCTTGGGGAATAGATACATAGAGATTTATAAAGACAGTGATCATTGAAAAATATTTAAGCAAATAATTAGTATTATAAATGTTTGAGATAGAGCTATGGTATACTTGATTACGTAAAATGCCAGAAGAGAGTGCCAAGCTCCAAGCTTTATGTATCATAAACATCAACAATTATTTGCTGAATTAAATTAAATTGAATCTTCATTAACATGAAAATTATCACCTCTGTGCCCTGGAATAATTTAGAGTTTAATTTGTTCATTTACTTCCTAATGAAGGTCATCGAACACTATTTATTGGAGTACATGTACCCTTGGGAGGAAGAAAAAGCCATCGACGTCACAGGCATCGTGGTCATAAACACAGAAAGAGAGACAGAGAGAGAGATTCAGGATTAGAGGATGGAAGGGAGTCACCTTCATTTGGTAAGAATCCTTTTCCTTGTTTTCATTAAATTAATTATTGTAATATACTTGCTTATACAATTTATAATTAGGAGTAATACCTTATGCTCATCAAATTGTTTATATTTTTATAAAAGATGTTGGTCAGGTTGGAGAGAAGTGGGAGAGATAAAGCTTGATCTTTGTTTTTTAAGTTGAGAATTGTATAGGAAATACAATTAAGGAGTAAAGCTTAATTGTATAAACTCTTGATAATTTATACAAATAATCATCATTATTCAAAGTGGTTTAAAAATCCAGCGGAAAATACCTTAATTTAATTCCCATTTGCACTTTTACTGATGATTCCCAAGTTTCAGTCTTAGGGTGTTGTGTAAGTCCGTTTTCATGCTGCTGATAAAGACATATCTGAGACTGGACAATTGACCAAAGAAAGAGGTTAAATTGAACTTAAGTTCCACATGGCTAGGGAAGCCTCACAATCATAGTGGAAACCAAGGAGGAGCAAGTCACGTCTTATGTGGGTTGCAGCAGGCAAAGAGAACTTGTGCAGGAAAACTCCCCCTTATAATAACTATCAGATCTCATGAGACTTACTGTCATGAGAACAGCAGAGTAAAGACCTGCCCCAATGATTCAGTTAACTCCTACTGGGTCCCTCCCACACATGTGGAAATTAAAGATGAGATTTGGTGAGGACACAGCCAAACCATATCATTCTGCTCCTGGGCCCTCCCAAATCTCATGTCCCGACATCTCAAAACCAATCATGCCTTTCTAACAGTCCCCCAAGGTCTCAACTCATTTCAGCATTAACTCAAAAGTCCTCAGTCCAAAGTCTTATCTGAGAAAAGGCAAGTCCCTTCCACCTGTGAGCCTGTAAAATCAAAAGCAAGCTAGTTACTTTCTAGATACAACTGGGGTGCAGGCATTGGATAAATACTGCCATTCCAAAAGGGAGATATTAGCCAAAACAAAGAGGCTACAGCCCCCATACACATCAAAAATCTTGCAGGGCAGTCAAAACTTAAAGCTCCAAAATGATTTTCTTTGACTCTATGTCTCAGATCCTGGTCACACTGATGCAAGAAGTGGATTCCCATAATCTTGGGCAGCTTCATCCCTGTGGCTTTGCAGGGTATAGCCCCCCTCCTGGCTGCTTTCATGGGCTGGCATTGAGTGTCTGTTGCTTTTCCGGCTCACAGTGCAAGCTGTGAGTGGATCTTCCATTTGGGTGTCTGGAGGACAGTAGCCCTCTTCTCACAACTCCAATAGGCAGTGTCCTAGTAGGGACTCTCTGTGGGGGCTGTAACCCCACATTTCCCTCTGCACTTCCCTAGCAGAGGTTATCCATGAGGGCCCTGCTCCTGCAGCAAACTTCTGCCTGGGCATCCAAGCATTTCCATACATCCTCTGAAATGTAGGCAAAGGTTCCCAAACCCCAGTTCTTGACTTCTGTACACCTGTAGACTCAACACCATGTGGAAGCTGCCAAGGCTTGAGGCTTGCACCCTCTAAAGCCACAGCCTGAGGTCTACATTTGCCTCTTTCAGCCATGGCTGGAGCAGCTGGAATGCAGGGTACCAAGTTTCTAGGCTGCACACAGCATGGGTACCTTTTGCCTGACCCACAAAACCACTTTTTCCTCCTGGGCCTCTGGGCTTGTGATGGAAGGGGCTGCCATAAAGACCTTTGACATGCTCTGGAGACATTTTCCCCATTGTCTTTGGGATTAACATTTGACTCCTCATTACTTATGCAAATTTCTGCAGCTGGTTTGAATTTAGCCTCAGAAAATGGATTTTTCTTTTCTATTGCATTGTCAGGCTGCAAATTTTCTGAACTTTTATCCTCTGCTTCCCTTATGAAACTGAATGCCTTTAATAGCACCCAAGTCGCCTCTTGAATACTTTGCTGCTTAGAAATTTCTTCTGCCAGATACCCTAAATAATCTTTTTCAAGTTCAGAGTTTCACAACTCTCTAGGGCAGGGGTAAAATGCCACCAGTCTTTTTGCTAAAACATAGTAAGAATCACCTTTGCTCCAGTTCTCAACAAGTTCCTCATTTCCATCTGGGACCACCTGAGACTGCCTGGACCTTATTGTTCGTATTGCTATCAGACTTTTGGTCAAAGCCATTCAACAAGTCTCTAGGAAGTTTCAAACTTTCCCACATTTTCCTGTTTTCTTCTGATCCCTCCAAACTGTTCCAACTTCTGCCTGTTACCCAGTTCCAAAGTCACTTTCACATTTTTGAGTATCTTTTCAGCAGCACCCCACTCTACTGGTATCAATTTATTATATTAGTATGTTTTCATGCTGCTGATAAAAATGTACCTGAAACCAGGCAATTTACGAAAGAAAGGCGTTAAATTGGACTTACAGTCCCATGTGGCTGGGGAAGCCTCACAATCATGGTGAAGGCAAGGAGGAGCAAGCCACGTCTTACGTGGATGGCAGCAGGCAAAGAGAGCTTGTGCAGGAAAACTGCACCTTATAATAACTATCAGATCTCATGAGTCTTACTTACTGTCATGAGAATAGCACAGGAAAGACCTGACCCCATGATTCAATTACCTCTCTCCAGGTCACTCCCACAACATGTGGGAATTCAAGATGAGATTTGGATGGGGACATAGCCAAACCGTTTCAGATGTGAACTTTTTACTATTGTGAATGCTCTCCCTTTAAAAGTATTTACAGAATACCACAATATGTGTTTTTGTAGTTGTCTAAATTTTCTGAGTGCCATGAGAGCCCACATACATGACATAACTGACAAACTGGTTTTCTGTTCCTTGACCATCTCATATCTTGTGACCTTCTCAGTCACTGCACTTAGCTTACCTCCTCATCCATAATTACTCTATCCCTAAAGTCACCAATTCACTTATCTTTCTCTCTGACTACAGTTTCACTCCTTTCTTGCTTGTGCAACTGCTTAACCCCTCTACTTTTCTTCTATCTATAAGTTTGTCTTTATTTGCTTATTCTACTCTGATTGCACAGCATGCAATTTAGGAATACTTTAGCATTACTAGTATGCCATCAGTATTACCAGAAGTCTATTTAGTAATACTAGTATTCTAAATATCTTAGGTTCTAAGTTTTAGTTTTATTCATACCTCTACTGCCTCTTTTATTTTCATTTTTAATGGGAAACTGTATTTTATTTAAAATGTTTTAATAGATTTCTTTTTTTTTTTTTTTTTTTTTTTGATACGGATTCTTTCTCTTTCGCCAGGCTGGATTTCAGTAGCGCAATCTCAGCTCACTGCAACCTCCGCCTCCTGGATTCAAGTGATTCTTCTGCCTCAGCCTCCCGAGTAGCTGGGACCACAGGCGCATGCCACCACACCTGGCTAATTTTTGTATTTTTAGTAGAGATGGGGTTTCACCATGGCCAGGATGGTGTCAATCTCTTGACCTCATGATCTGCTCACCTCAGCCTCCCAAAGTGCTGGGATTACAGGTGTGAGCCACTGCGCCCGGCCTAGATTTCTTAAAGATGTAAATAATTGAATTAAATATAGTTTATATTGCTTGTGTGAGTTAATTTACATTTTGTTCACAATCTTGAAAAATAATTTAGCTAGGTATGCAATTCCAAATTGACAGGTATTTTAACTCAGAACTTTGAACATAATATCCATTGATTTATCAATTTCATGAAGATCTCAAAAAAGAGAGAAAAATCTATTGTTCCATATTTAATTTGGATTTTATATTTTTATGATTTTAAATCATTTCCTTTATTTTGGTATTTAGCTTTGCATTTATTATGATGTTTTGAGATATATATATATATATATATGACTTTTATGTATTTCTTGGTTGATATTTAATGAGAATGTGTATTATTAGTTCTTTAAAAATGTTTAAACATGTACTATTTTCAATTATTTTCTCTCCCATTTATTTAAATTCTTTTTTCAAAAATTCATTAGGCATATCCCTTTCAGTTTCATTTTCAACTTATTTTGATCCCTTTTTATATTTTTTCATCATTTTTCTCCTTGTCCTGACATTGAAGTGTTTATTTCAGCTTATTTATTCATATTTTAGCTCATAGTTTTTGCCTTGTTTATATCCCTCTATTTTATTTAAACATTTTGACTCTGTATGCATTTCATCTATTTTACTTTGGATCCAGGGGTTACATATGCAGGTGTGTTACATAAGTATGTTTCATGATGCTGACGTTTGGGGTATGGATGGTCCTATCACCCAGGTAGTGAGTACAGAGTATAGTTAATTTTACAACCCTTGTTCCCTGTCCTCCTTCCCAGCTCTGGTGATTCCCAGTGTTTATTGTTGCCATCTTTATGTCCATGAGTACCCAATGTTTAGCTCCAACTTATGAGTGAGAACATGTGGTATTTGGTTCTCTGTTCCTGAGTCAATTTACTTAGGATAATGGCCTCCAGCTGCATTCACTTTCCACAATGGCTGAACCAACTTATATTTTCACTAACAGTGTGTAAGCATTCCAGTTTCTCTGAAGCCTTGTGAGCATCTGTTATTTTTTGACTTTTTAATAAATCACCATCCAGACTGGTATGAGATGGTATCTCATTGTAGTTTTGATTTGCATTTCTCTGATAATGAAGAATGTTGAGCATTTCTTCATATGTTTGTTGACTGCTCATATGTTTTCTTTTGAGAAGTGTCTGTTCATATCCTTTGCCCATTTTTAATAGGATTATTTGTTTCTTACTTGTTAATTTGTTTAAATTTTGCTTGTAGATTCTGGGTATCAGACTTTTTTTGAATGCATAGTTTGCAAATATTTTCCCTCATTCTGTAAACTGTCTTTTTAGACTATTGAGATTTGCTTGCAGAGGTTTTTAGTTTAATTAGGTCCCACTTGTCAATTTTGGTTTTTGTTGCAGTTGCTTTTGGGTACTTAGCCATAAATTATTTGTCAAAGTTAATGTTAAGAAGGGTATTACCTAGACTTTCTTCTATAATTTTTATAACTTAAGTCTTATATTTAACTCTTTAATCCAACTTGAGTTAATTTTTGTATACAATGAAAAGTAGGGTTCCAGTTTCATTCTTTTGCATGTGGCTTGACAGTTATCCCAGTACCATTTATTGAACAGGGAATCCTTTCTCTATTGGTTATTTTTGTTGACTTTGTTGAAGATCAGATGGTTGTAGGTGTTTGCCTTTATTTCTGGGTTCTCTATTCTATTCCATTACTGTATGTGTCTGTTTTTGTATGCTGTTTGGGTTAATGTAGCTGTATAGTATAGTTTAAAGTCAGATAACATGATGCCACTTACTTTGTTCTTTTTGCTTAGAATTGCTTTGGATATTTGGGCTCTTTTTTGATTCCATATTAATTTTAGAATATATTTTTCTAATTCTGTGAAAAACAATGTTGATATTTTGATAGAGATAGTATTGAGTCCTGTAAATTGCTTTGGACAGTGTGGTCATTTTAATGATATTGATTCTTCCTATTCATGAGCATGGAACATTTTTACATTTATTTGTGTTGTCTCTGATTTCTTTCAGCAGTGTTTTGTAGTTTCTCCTTATAGAGATCTTTCACCTCCTTGGTTAGATGTATTACATTTTTTGTGTGTGTGCCTATTGTAAATGGGATTGAGTTTTTGGCTTTGCTCTCTGATACAGTGTTATTGATGTATAGAAGTACTACTGAGTTTTGTACATTGAGTTTGTATCCTGAAACTTTACTGAAATTGTTTGTCAATTCTAGTAGCCTTTTGGTGGAGTCTTTAGGGTTTTCTACTTATAAAATTATAATCATCAGCAAAGAGAGATAGTTTGACTTACTATTTGAATGACTTTTATTTCTTTCTCTTGCCTGATTGCCCTGGCTAGGTCTTCCCATACTATGTTGAATAGGAGTGGTAAGAGTAGGCATCCCTTTCTTGTTCTGATTCTCAAGGGGAATAGTTATAGCTTTTGCCCATTCAGTATGATTTTAGCTGTGTGTTTTTCATAGATGGCTCTTATTGTTTTGAGATATGCTTCTTCAATGACTAGCCTGTTGAGGGTATTTTATCATGAAGGGATTTCGGATTCTCCTGAAGGCCTTTGCTGTGTCTGTCGAGATAACCATATAGTTTTGGTTTTCATTCTGTGTATGTAGTGAATCATATCTATTCAATTGTGTATGTTGAACCAACCTTGCATCCCAGGAATGCAACCTACTTTATAGTGGTGAATTAGTTTTTGATGTGCTAATAGATTCAGTTTGTTAATATTTTGTTGAGAATTTTGTGTCTATGTTCATCAGGGGTATTAGCTTGAAGTTTTCTGTTTCTGTATGTCTCTGCCAGGTTTTGGTATAAGGATGATGTTGGCTTTTATAACATGTTAGTGGGAAGCCACCCCTCATCCTCAATTTTTTGGAAGAATTTTAGTAGGATTGGTACCAATTCTTCTTTGTATGTCTAGTAGAATTCAGCTGTGAATCCATCTGGTTCAGGGCTTTTTTTGGTTGGTAGGTTTTTTTTAATTACTTATTCAATTTCAGAACTTGTTATTGACTTATTCATGTTTTCACTTTATTCCTTGTTCAATCTTGGAAGGTTTTGTGTTTCCAGGAACTTATCCATTTCCTCTAGATTTTCTAATTTGTTTGCATAGAGATGTTCATAAGAGTCTCTGATTAGTCTCTGAATATCTTTTGTATTTTTGTGGGATTGGTTGTAATGTCATTTCTGATTGTGCTTATTTGGGTCTTCTCTTTTTTTGTTAATTTAACTAGTAGTCTATCAATCTTGTTTATTCTTTCAAAAAACAAACTTCATTTGGTTGATCTTTTGTATGGACTTTTGCATCTCGATTTCTTTCAGTTGTTCTCTGATTTTAATAATTTCTTTTCTTCTACTGGCTTTTAAAGCCATACTTAATTGGTGTTTCTCCATTTCCCTGTTTTCTCCTTGCCTCCACAAGCAGAGATACTCTGCTGGAAATCATCATTCAACAGGGCAGATTGTAACCATTATAAAGTTGTGACTGAGGGAGACATTCAACATCTCTTCCTAATTCCATTGTGTATCTTTGACTTTTGAAATAATTATTTTTCAACTTTCTTCACCTTCATCAATCTTCAACATCTTCAACATTCTCTCTTTTCACCAATCTTCAACAGTCTTCATCAATCTTCAACATTCTCTCTTTTCACCATGACTTAGAGTAATCTTGCTTTCTACTTCGGAGGGAAAATATATCATCAGAAATAACTCACTTTACTTTCTTCCTATTAAAAAGTTATAGCTGCAAACTTTCTTCCTATTAAACAGTTAAAACTGCAAGAAAATAATGAAGTTTTCTTTTCCTTTATGTTTATTTTCTATTCCCTCTCACCACTCTGGAAACTTACGCCATTTCTAATTTAATTGACCTCTTCCTCTTCAAATAGATTGTTCTTATCACCTTTTAAACATGATAAAGTCTCTACCATATTAAGCAGTTCCCCAACCTCCTCCAAATCCACCTTTAGTCATTCAGATATGTAAGTTAACTGCATATAAATGTTTGGGATAACAATTTTACTTTTAAATATCTCTCGATATTGCCCTATTTGCTTTATTCAATATCTCGCTTTAGTAAGTATTGCAGATTAGTCTATAGTCTTTCTATTTTTATTTTAATTTTTAGGTTTATGTATTTTAGTCCTGAATGTTAATAGACATTTTTCTATATCCCTTAATGAAGAAAATTACTAAGATTGACCTAATGGCAGGTGTATTAAAGAGCTTTTCCAGCCTGCATACACAGATAGTTTTCTACCTAGGGAACATTTTTCTATTATATTTTATTCTGTTCTGTTTACTTTGATATCTTTGTGAAGACTTTCTTTGCTTATATCCCTCTACTTTCTTCAAACATTTTAACTATATGTATCTTTCTTTTTTTTTTGTCTTAACTTTGCATTCGGGGGTACATGTGCAGGTTTGTTACATGAGTATGTTGCATGATGCTGACATTTGAAGTATGGATGGTCCTATTACCCAGGTAGTTAGCACAGAGTATAGTTATATAGCCCTTGTTCCCTGCCCTCCTTCCCAGCTCTGGTGATTCCCAGTACCTATAGTTGCCATCTTTATGTCCACGAGTACCCAATGTTTAGCTCCCACTTATGAGTGAGAACATGCAGTATTTGGTTTTCTGTTCCTGAGTTAATTTGCTTAGGATAAATGGCCTCCAGCTGCATTTATATTGCTGCAAAAGGACATGATGTTGCTCTTTTTATGGCGGCATAGTATTCCATGGTGTATGTATACCACATTTTCTTTGTTCACCTCACCATAATGGCACCTAGTTGATTTCATGTCTTTGCTATGGTGAATAGCACTGTGATGAACATACAAGTACATGTCAGATTTCTGATTTCTACCCTGTATCCTTTTCCTTTGTATTTTAATATTAGTCTTTTATATTATCATTTGATTATCTGCAGTATGAATTCTGCATTTTCCTATTTTTATTATGGGTTTTGATATTGCTGTTGAATTTTTAGTTTTCATGAATTTCTTTCTTATTTCATTCTATTTTCTTTACATTTTAGCCTGTCCTTTCCTGATTACTTTTTATTTTTTTCTGCTTGGTAGAGTGTATCCCCAGTGATTTCTGGATAGTTTCTTTTTAACCTAAAGTGGATAATTTTCAGAGCTATGATCTTTCTTTGGACTGTCAGATTATTTTTACTCTTGATTGATTTTTAGTATTTTTTTATGGACTCTCAGTTTTTTTCCTTTTTTTCTCATTTTTAAACAAGGCAAGTTAGATTCCTGCTATATCTACCAAGCTATATCCTAAAATTGCTTAATGAGACAGCTACCAGTATGTTCCATGTTTCCAACAGTGTGTATAATTATAAGCATTACACTTTCCAAATGCCCTGTACTTCTGCCAGGGGCAGCGTGGTTGTTGGTGGCAGAGTGTGTAGAGAAAAGTATTCTAGGTATCCTGCACCACCATGATAGAAGGATGGTTGTCTGTAAGAATGGGTAGATGGGCAGAGAGTGTAAGATGTACTAAGTATCTTCCATGTTTTTAGATGTTTTCTGTTTCATGAGGGGAAGACTTAGACTGTAAAAAAGTGACAATTTTGCATATTTTTCTCATTCAAGTTCCATCTACTTATAGTTAGCAGAGATGCCCTCTTAGACACTAGGAATGGATTATCTGTCTGGCTATGCTCTAATGATGACTTTTCATCATTTTCTTGTATTTTAGAAAATATATTTATATCATCTTACCATTGTTTAGTGAACAAATAAAAATAAGCTATATTTATCATTTGTTTGTTCCCCGTGCCTCTTTTTATTTATTTTTCCATAACTGGATGCATTATGCCAGTTTTTCTAGAACAGTACTTCTCAGTATTGACTACATTTGAGAGTTCTAAAACCATACTAATGCTCAACCCTTACACTAACCAGGATCTCTGTGTCTGGGGCCTAAGCATGAGTATTTTTTAAAAAGTACTCCCAGGTGATTCTTCTGTGGAGCTGTTGATAGCTATATAGAAAGTTAATATCCACTGTTCTGGAAACATTTTTATTTAAAGTTTAGTTCATCAAGAATCTAATATCCAGAATTTATAGGGAACTTAAACAAGTCAACAAGCAAAAAATGTGATTTAAAAGTGGGTAAAAGACATGAACAGACACTTCTTAAAAGAAGACATATAGACAGCCAATAAGCATATGAAGAAGTGCTCAATATCATTAATTATCAGATAAATGCAAATCAAAACCACAGTAAGATACTATCTCACACCAGTCAGAATGGTGATTATTAAAAAGTCAAAAAATAACAGATACTGACAAGACCGCAGAGAAAAGGGTATGCTTATACACTGTTGGTGGGAATATAAATTGGTTCAGCCACTATGGAAAGTGCTTTGGAGAGTTCTCAAAGAACTTAGAACAGAACTACTATTGACCCAGCAATGTCATTACTGTGTATATACCCAAAGGAAAACGAATCATTCTATCAAAAGACATGGACGTGAGTGTTCATCACAATGCTATTCACCATAGCAAGATGTGGAATCAACCCAGGTGCACATCAACAGTGGACTGAATAAAGAAAATGTACATATATTCCATGACATACATTGCGTCCATAAAAAAAGAGCAAAATCATGTTCTTTGTAGCAGCATGTATACAACTGGAGGCCATTATCCTAAGTGAATTAATGCAGGAAGACAAAACCAAATACCACATATTCTCACTTGTAAGTGGGAGCTAAACATTGGGTAGTTGTGGACATAAAGATGGCAACAATAGACACTGGCAACCACCAAAGAGGAGAGGGAGGGTAGGGAACTAGGGTTAAAAAAAGTAATTATTGAGTGCTATGCTGCTCACTACTTAGGTGATAGGATCAATCATACCCAAAACCTCAACATCATGCAATATGCCTATGTAACAAGCCTGCACATGTACCCCCTGAATCTAAAATAAAAGTTGAAATTAGTTGCCAAACATAAAGAAAGCTGTACTGCTAGCTTCTAAAAATTCTTTAATAAATAATTTATTTCATAAGAAAAATAGTAAAAATAAATTTCTACCTTAAAGAACAAAGCCAACAATATTAGCATCAAATTTGAGCTTGCCAGAAATGCAGAATCTCAGGCCCTACCCTCTTGAGTCAGGATCTGTACATTAAAAATATCTTTAGGTAACTGGTATGGTTTGGCTCTGTGTCCCTACCAAAATCTCATCTCCATTTGTAATCCCCACCTGTTGAGGGAGGGAACTTGTAATTCCCATGTGTTGAAGGAGGGAGGTGATTGGATCTTGAAGGTGGTTTCCCCCATGCTTTTGTCGTGATGATGAATGAGTTCTCAGGAGATCTGAGGGATTTATAAGGGAGTGTTCCCTGCTCTTTGCTCACTCTCTCTCCTGCCACCTTGTGAAGAAGATGCCCACTTCCCCTTCTACTGCAATTGTAGGTTTCCTGCGGCCTCCCAAGTTATGTAGAGCTGTGAGACAATTAAATCTCATTTCTTTATAAATTGCCCAGTTTCAGGGAACTTCTTTATCGCAATGTGAAACAGACTAATACAGTAACTTATATGCCTCTTAAAATTTGACAAACAATGCTCTAGAACATTACTTATTGGACCTTCTGGAACATTAGAATCATCTGAGTAGCTTTTAAAAAATAATTGATGATTGGCCTCACCCTCACGGTTTTTTATTTAATTAATCTTGGGTGTTTCCCTAGGCACTAAGAAGTACCCCAAATTATTTAAATAACCACTTAGGATCAAGAATCAGATTCTGAAAAGCTTCTGCTTCTCAATTTGGTGAAAATTGGAAATAAATCCAATGGCCCAGATTCTCTTATATTTTAGTTGCTATTTTTGGATGCCCCCTACCTTTTTCTTCCTTCAATTATCTGAGTATCTTTACTGATATTTAGACCTAATATGGTTTATCAGGTACAAAGGTCTGGCACTTGGTGGTTTCTAGTAGTGGAACTTTCCAGGTTTTACTTTTTTCAGTTTCTCTAGTACTAATCATCTCTCTTTATCCTTATTCTACACTCAGTTTATTTGCTATAATATGTACTCAGTCACACACAGATACTTCAACCAAACCCTAAACACCATCCTATTTGATTTGGTTTTTGATATTTTGCATAGCGGGAATATATATTTCCATGCTGAAGGCATTAAAGAAAATTTCTGCCTACTTAAGAAATAGTTATTTTACTTGGAAGCATTCTAAAGAAAATATTTTGAAGCTATTCCTGCAGGTGCCTCAAACTCCAAAGAAGTATAGGATAGAGCAGAATTTAAGAGAGTATCAGGTGTCTCTTCTATGAAGCTAGATATATATTTTAAATTGCAGTATGAATCTGTGAAGTCATGGAGTAATTTGGGACAAAATTATGAAGTAAGCATCAGTTCAACAGAAAGATTTTTGGGAAAATGTTTGAATTTGGGCACTCTTAAAAGGTTTTATTACTCCAATGTATAAGCAACATCAGCAGAATCTTACTTTATTATAAGACCCAATAATAGAATCCATTGTTGTTAAAAAAACAAAACAAAATAACAACAACAAAAACCCAGAAACCTAGTTGTATTAATGTTGCATTCAGGTAAAAGAACAGGCCTTTAATATAGCTGAAAAAATTTACACTTACATCACAGAAAATGACTGCCTCCAGTCTACCAGACATCATGGTTGGGCTATGATTCTTAGGTGAGTCTAAAGAGGGACCGGCTTTTGGTCTGTGTGGTAGTGGTGGTGGTGATGTTTTGCTCATGCAGAAGACTTTTGATGCCCACAAATAAGTTCAACCTACTTTGGCTACTGTACTTAATAAGTATAATAATTTGTTTATATGAATGTGATGATGATTAATTACTTCTCCTTCATATTACAATCAACTCCTCAGTAACAGAAAGCTGCTAAAATTTCACATTTGTTATTTTTAATGTCATCTTCTATTCACCTTGTATTACTTGAAAATATATTTTCAACTGAGAACATAGATGAGCTGTTTAAAAATGGTAAGTTTGAAGCATAAGCTTAAAGTCAGTGAAAATATGAAAGATGATGAGGGAAATTTGGAACATCTATTTTTTTCCTCACCCTCCTAGAAAATAATATAATAGGAAAGATGATAGGATTATACCAATTACAATTAGCTAATCTATAAGAAGTAGAAATAAATCTAAAAAATACAGACTCTATTAAACACAAGTTTGAAATATGTACACAAAGATACTGAATAAATTAACATAGTCCTGGAATTATAATAGGATTTTACCAGTCTTAGATGGTAAATTGTGCACACATTTTAGGAAAAATGAAGCAAATATAGAAAACATGACTTCAGAGAGATATTTTTTTGATAGGCAATGGATTTCTGTTCCTATTTTAACTCCCAATTAGGTGTTATATAAGAATATCAAGATGTTTTTACAAATGTATTTTATTGTAAAGTTTAAGACAAGCATTCACAAGTGTTAAAGCATAGAAACATACATGTAAAACCCAATGAATTATCACACCAAAGCATCTGTGTAACTACCTCCTTGATGGGCACTCAAGAAACTCCCTTTGTGCTCATTACCAGTCATTACGTTTTCCCTACTCCTCAAAAGGATCTCTGGCCTTTTTTCTTACACTGGGTGTTTTGCTTGTTTTTGAATGTTATATAAATCAATGAGGAATTCATTGCTCAATATTCTGTTTGTGGAATTCACCAGTGTTTTTAGATGTAGCTTCAGTGTATTCATTTTCATTATTGTATAGTGTATTAATGTGCTTCGATATGCATGGTATATGTGCATCTTACTGTTGATGGGTGTTTGGATCATATACTACTAGGAGATACTACAAATAATACTGCCGTGAACATTTTTGTATATGTCTTTTGGTATACATATGCATTTCTTATACTGAGGAATGAAATATTATCTATTGTTGAGTCATAGGGCATGCATATTTTCAGTTTTAGTAGATAATGCCAAATAAATTTCCAAAATTGGGGTACACATTTACATTCCCACCAATGAAGTATGAGAACTTTTGTTTTTTTGCATCCTTACTAACACTTGGTAAATTCATTCTTTTAACATTAGCCATTCTGTTAAGATGTATAATTATACTCATTGTTTTAATTTATATTTCTTGATTACCAATGAGATTGAGTAACTTTGAATATGGTTTTGGCCATTTGGATATTATCTTCTATGAAGTGCCTATTAAAGTAATATTTTTATTTGGATTTTTATTGATTCGTAGTTCTTTACATATTATGGAAATAAGTCTTTTGTTTTATGTGTTTTAAATACCTTCTCGCTGTTGTGGCTTTTGATTTTACTCTCATAATGGTGGTTTTTTAGGTGGCTGCAGATTCCAGCAGAGTCTGCTAGGAGGCTGAGACCTTTATTCTTTAGGCAAATTTCTCTGTGTTATTTATTTCCATTATATGTTTTGGTATACATAGAAGCAGACTCATATCTTGATCTTCTGTATTCTTGGCTGAAGTTTGTATTTCACTGCTCTATGGTTTTAGTGGCTATCATAAAAATAAATATTCATCAACACAGGAGAAATATTTCTATTAACTTAGAAAATTCTGCCAGGTGCTGTGGCTCACACCTATAAACCCAGTTACTTAGAAGGCTGAGATGGGAGGATTGCTTAGCCCAGGAGTTCAGGGTTACAGCAACCATGCCATTGAACTCCAGACTGGGTGACAGAGCATGACCCCATCTCTAATAAAAATAACAATTTTTAGCAAGAAATTTTTTTCTGATTTTGATAGTACTGCAATTTACATGAAATATGTAATACTATTTTAAGGTGTCTATTTTTAATAGACATGAAAAATGGGTGTTGCATTACACATTTGGAAAATTTACTGTATTGAAACATAATCTGAATCCCTCTTTAAGATGTTAAAAATATGTTAGTAGGATGGTTATGAAAAATCTTCTGTGAAAATAACCGAATACCTATGAAATCATTTCTATTTTAAAGAATGAAAAGCCAGAGACAGGGAACCATATGTTATCTTGAATCAAAATAAAATACTTCTTGTCACTGAGATGACACTATTTCAATAAATTAACATTTTCTCTACTATTGCTGCTATCATTGTGTTTTAGAGAAGTCTTTTGAATACCTGAAACCCTATCTCACATTTTCAAATACTCCTTATTCATAATTGTGAGGGCGTTATATCCTCATGTTTACTTACAAATAGTATTTTAAAGGTGTGTTGTGAGTAATCCTCATGCTTTATAAGAGGGATCACTAATAAGCCTTAAAATTAACACTCATGTATAGCAATTGAGATTTGGGGGTTCCAGGAATGGTATTATAAACATCCAGATTATTGATGCAGAGTGAACTGAGATAAGTCTTTGGAAACAATAATGAGAGAAAATGTTTCAGAGACATGAAGACCCTAATACCAATGTTGAAGCATGGCTGCTATGAGATGTGACCTCTGAGAAGTGATTAGGTAGTCAGAACTAGCTGTCATACAACACAAAATGACTATGTCTGCCCTGGGACTACAGGCATGTGCCACCATGCCCAGCTAATTTTTGTATTTTTAGTAGAGACAGGGTTTCACCATGTTGGCCAGGATGGTCTTGATCTCTTGACCTCCTGAGCTGCCTGCCTTGACCTCCCAAAGTGATATATTTTTTAGATATTAAAAACTAATTGGCCAGTTGCAGTGGCTCGTGTCTGTTATCCCAGTTTTTTGGGAGGCCTAGGCAGGCAGATCAGGAGGCCAGGAGTTTGAGATCAGCCTGGCCAACATGGCGAAACCTCCTCTCTACTAAAAATACAAAAATTCGCCAGACATGGTGATGCACACCTGCAGTCCCAGCTACTCGGGAGTCTGAGGCAGAAGAATCACTTGAACCCAGGAGATGAAGCCTGCAGTGAGCTGAGATAGTGCCACTGCAATCCACCCTGGGCGACAGAAAGAAACTGTCTCAAAAAAAATTGTGTGTATATATATACTTTTTAAAAAAAGATTTATGACAATTTGAAAAAACTCACAAACTGCATAGCCTAGAAATATTAAAAAAATAGGAAAAAAGTATGTCATAAATGCATAACATATGGGTAGATACTAGTCTGTTGTGTCATTTACTACCATAAAGTATACACAAATCTATTATAAAAGTTGAAATTTATCAGGCCTTAGGTACACAAACACTTATGGACTGTACATGATGTCATTGGCAATTGAGACAAATGTAAACGAATGTAAAAATGTGATATTAAATCATAACTGCATTCAATTTACTGTTGTACTTATTGTACTACTATAGTAATGTTTGTATCCACTTGCTGTTGCTATTGTGTGAGTTCAAGTGTTTCCAGTACCACTTAAAACACCTTGTGATGTTAATCATCTCTACCTGAGCAGTTCATCTCTCCAGTAAACAGCATATTGCTGTAAAAAATGATCTCTCATGGTTCTCACATATTTTTCATCGTGTTTTGTATAATATTGTGAACCTTGAATAAAACCATGGAACCCATACGAAGTGCCACAGTGATGCTCAAAGTGCTCCCAAGAAGCAGAGAAAAGTCATAACATTACAAGACAAAGCTGAATTGCTTGATATGTACTGCAGATTGAGGTTTGCAGCTGTGGTTGCCCACTGTTTCAGACAGATGACATAAACAGATGCATAAACTAATCAACAAATACAGTATAATACTGTAAGTGTACTTTCTTTCATTTATGATTTTTGTAGGAGAAAGGATATCTGCCTGAGCAGGTTTTTAATGCAGACAAAAGTGCCCAATTCTGGGGGGAAAATGCCACAAAGGAAGAGAGCATCAGTATTTAAAGCAGGAAAGAGTAGGCTAACTCTACTGTTTTGTGCAGATGCTGTCAGGTTTATGGTCAAGACTGCCCTTATCTATAAAACTAGTAACCCCAGATCCTTGAAAGGCAAAGATAAATTCCACCTGCCAGTCTTTTGGTTGTACAAAAAGCCTGGACAATGAGAACCTTTTTTCTATTTTGGTTCTATTGATGCTTTGTCCCCAAAGTCAGGAAGTACCTTACCAGTAAGAAAATGCCTTTGAAAATTCTTTTGATATTGGATAATGCCTCTGGCCATCTAGAACCCCATGAGCTAATGCTTATGAAGGTGTTAAAGTTGACCCAAAACACAATACTTGTAATTGGCTTCTAGATCAGGATTTCTAAGGACCTTTAAGTCTCATTACACATGGTACTCTATGAAAAGCATTGTCAGTGCTGTGGAAGAGAGCCCCAATAGAGAAAACATCATGAAAATCTAGAAGGATTACACCATTGAAGGTGCCTTTCATTACAGAAAAATCCATGAAAGCCATCAAGCTTGAAACAACAAATTCCTGCTGGAGAAAACTGTGCATGACTTCACAAGATTTGCAAGAGAGCCAATCAAGGAAATTATGAAAGAGATTGTGAATGTGGCAAAAAAAGGTGGATGTAAAAGGTGTCAGGGTATGGATCTTGGAGAAACTCAAGAGCGAACAGACACCATGTCAGAGGAATAATTAGAAGATGACTCGATGAAGATGAGTACTTCTAAACCAGTGCTAGTAGATGAGGAAGACGACATTGAAAAAGCAGTGTCAGAAAGCAAATTGACATTAGACAATCTGGCAGAAGAGTTACAATTATTCAAGACTACGTTCAACCTATTTTACTAGATGGACCCTTTTATAATATGGGCACTGAAACTAAAGTAAATGGTGAAAGAAGGATCGGTATCTCATGGAAACAGTTTTAGAGAAATGAAAAAGTGAAAAGGTCAGAAATTACAATGTATTTTCATAAAGTTACACCAAGTGTGTCTGCCTCTCTTGCCCCCCCTTCTGCCTTTTCTGCCTCTGCCATTCCTGAGATAGAAAGACCATCCCCTCCTATTCCTGTCCTCCTCACCCTACTCAACATGAAGACAATGAGGATGAAGACCTTTATATAATCCATTTTCACTTCATAAGTAGTAAATATATTTTCTCTTCTTTATGATTTTGTTATTTTTTTCTCCAGATTATTGTAAAAATACAGTACATAATACACATAACATACACATTATGTGTTAATTGACTGTTTATGTTATCATTAAGGCTCTTGGTCAGGGTAGGCTATTAGTAGTTAAGTTTGGAGGGAGTCAAAAGTTATATACAGATTTTCAGCTGTGTGAAAGATCAGTGCCCTTAACACTTGTGTTGTTAAAGGGTCAACTGTAGTTGCTATTTTTTTTTAGCTGAAATTTTCTTCCTCTAGATGCTCCATCATCTTCCTAGCTCTAGTTTCTTATCTCTCTAATGGAGGTAAAGCAGGAAAGTTCTTCACTGCTACTATGACAAGTTAATGTCACACTTTCTGGGCTTAGTAAGACTTTGAGTTTACTCATTCTCTCCTGGAGATTTTCTCACCTGTACTCTTTCCTGCCTTACTACTCATTCCTCTTCATCCCCTAGGAATTCAGTTATACTGATAGAGTCTCTCTGCTGAAATCTTCTCAATGCTCTGTGGCAACCCAAGATGACTCTATATTCCACACCTTCTCTTTTTTTTTCTCCCCTCTCCCCTTCTCCTGTTTGTGACTTACGTATGATTCACAGAAGACACACAAATACTCAGTGCTCTGATAATGAAAATGTGTGTTATTGAATGCAGCAATATCAGCCATCAGCATCTAGGCTGACTTTGTTTCTCAGGCAGGAATCATACCTCTACTGCCATCCCTTTTAAGGAGAATAAGGAAATGTCAGAGTCATGTTACAGCTCTTTCCAAAGGACTCTATTTTAAAATGTGTCTACTGTTTCATCTCATGACCCTTTATAGCCTCTGTATGGGTGAAAATTTACAAAACTAGGTTTTTAGAGCATCGTTTGCAAATTCTGCATATAATCTTACATCTCATGTGGAAAGAAATATCTATTTGTTCTTGGTGCTTTATCTGAAACATTTATTTTATCAATCTATTACCCTGTAATGAAATTACTAATTAGTATGGATAATAATTATATTATTTCAATTATGTAAATTAATTAAAATATAGGAATTTCAATGAATAGATTGTTCATGACATTCAAATACTATGAGCAAAATTTTAAAGTTCATCTGAAAATGGAAAATATTATTGAGCTTCAAGGAGACTGGAGACATAAATTTGGAACAGAACTACCAAACTTGTCATAATTTCATAAGATAGATTATCTGAATATGGATTCATCTGAAGTATAACAAGGAATAAAGAGGAAGAAAAGTGTCTGTGATTCAGAAATGCACAATGGTAAGCATTCTGTGAATCTGTTCTCTTAAGCTAAATGTCATAGTAACTAAGGCTTGTGTACTTCATGACAGCAAGATCACATATTAAAATAGAAATTTTTCAATGCACTTCTGTCATTATACTTGTAATGCTGGCATGATAAATATACTTCTCAACATTTTTGTTAAATATTGTCCAGAAAGGGCCTAAAAAAATAGAGCATTTTTGGAGAGGCCCTATAAAAGGAGAGTATTTTCACCGATTATTAGGAGAAATCTCTTTAAGGCCCTGGTTAATTAGTATATGAGTTATTAAAGAAATATGAGTAATATGGCTAATAATGCAAAGATGGAAGTTTGCTAAAAAATTTGCTTGTTTCCAGTTATGATTCTACAAGGGCTTTCCCCAAATAGTATAATTATTTAAATTTGATTTTCTTAATTAATCATTTATTATTTTTTTATTTTTTTAACATATATTTTATTGCACTTTAGGTTCTAGGGTACATGTGCAGAACATGCAGGATTGTTGAATAGGTACATACATGGCAATGTGGTTTGCTGCCTCCATCCCCCCATCACCTGTCTCTGGAATTTCTCCCCGTGTTATCCCTCCCCAACCTCCCACCCCCCATTGTCCCTCCCCTATTCCCCCCCAACATACCCCAGTGTGTGATGCTCCCCTCCCTGTGTCCATGTGTTCTCATTGTTCAATACCTGCCTATGAGTAAGAACATGGGGTATTTGTTTTTCTGTTCTTGTGTCAGTTTGCTAACAATGATGATTTCCAGGTTCATCCATGTCCCTGCAAAGGATATGAACTCACTGTTTTTTATGGCTGCAAAGTATTCCATGGTGTATATGTGCCATATTTTCCTTGTCCAGTCATTGATGGGCATTTGGGTTGGTTCCAGGTCTTTGCTATTGTGAACAGTGCCACAATAAACATACTTGTGCATGTGTCTTTATAATAGAATGATTTATAATCCTTTGGATATATACCCAGTAATGGGATTGCTGGGTCAAATGGAATTTCTATTTCTAGGTCCTTGAGGAATTGCCACACTGTCTTCCACAATGATTGAACTACTTTACACTCCCACCAACAGTGTAAAAGTGTTTCTATTTCTCCACATCCTCTCCAACATCTGTTGTCTCCAGATTTTTTAATGATCACCATTCTAACTGGCATGAGACGGTATCTTTTTTTTTTTTAATTTTTATTGTATTTTATGTTTTGGGGTATGGATGAACCTGGAAACCATCATTCTCAGCAAACTGACATGAGACAGTATCTTAATGTGGTTTTGATTTGCATTTCTTTAATGACCAGTGATGATGAGCATTTTTTCATATGTTTGTTGACCTCATATATGTCTTCTTTTGAAAAGTGTCTATTCATGTCCTTCACCCACTTTTGAATGGGTTAGTTTGTTTTTTTTCTTGCAAATCTGTTTTAGTTCTTTGTAGATTCTGGATATTAGCCCTTTGTCAGATGGGTAGATTGCAAACATTTTTTCCCATTCTGTTGGTTGCCAGTTCACTCTAATAATTGTTTCTTTTGCTGTGCAGAAGCTCTGGATTTTAATTAGATCCTATTTGTCTATTTTGGCTTTTGTTGCCAGTGCTTTTGGTGTTTTAGTCATGAAGTCCTTGCCTATGCCTATGTCCTAATGGTTTTGCCTAAGTTTTCTTCTAGGGTTTTTATAGTGTTAGGCCTTATGTTTAATCCATTTGGAGTTAATTTAGTGTTAGGTGTCAGGAAGGGGTCCAGTTTGTGCTTTCTGCACACTGCTAGCCAGTTTTCCCAACACCATTTATTAAAAAGGGAGTCCTTTTCCCATTGCTTGTTTTTGTCCAGTTTATCAAAGATCAGATGGTTGTAGATATGTGGTATTATTTCTGAGGCCTCTGTTCTGTTCCATTGATCTATATCTCTGTTTTGGTACCAGTACCATGCTGTTTTGATTACTGTAGCCTTGTAGTATAGTTTGAAGTCAGGTAGCATGATGCCTCCAGCTTTGTTCTTTTTGCTTAGAATTGTCTTGGCTATGCAGGCTCTCTTTTGATTCCATATGAAGTTTAAGGTGGTTTTTTCCAGTTCTGTGAAGAGGGTCATAGGTAGCTTGATGAGGATAGTGTTGAATCTGTAAATTACTTTGGGCTATATGGCCATTTTCACAATATTGATTCTTCCTAACCATGAGCATGGAATGTTTCTCCATCTGTTCGTGTCCTGTTTTATTTCCTTGAGCAGTGGTTTGTAGTTCTCCTTGAAGAGGTCCTTTACATCCTTTGTTAGTTGTATTCCTAGGTATTTTATTCTCTTTGTAGCCATTGTGAATGGGAGTTTGGTCTTGACTTGGTCCTCTGTTAGTCTGTTATTGGTGTATAGGATTGCTTGTGGTTTCTGCACATTGATTTTGTATCCTGAGACTTTGCTGAAGTTGCTTATCAGTTTCAGAAGATTTTGGGCTGAGATGATGGGGTCTTCTAAATATACAATCATGTCGTCTGCAAATAGAGACAATTTGACTTCCTCCCTTCCTAATTGAATACGCTTTATTTCTTTTTCTTGCCTGATTGCTCTGGCTAGAACTTCTAATACTATATTGAATAGGGGTGGTGAGAGAGGGCACGCTTGTCTGGTGCCAAATATCAAAGGGAATGCTTCCAGTTTTTGCCTCTTCTGTGTGATATTGGCTGTGGGTTTGTCATAAATAGCTGTTATTATTTTGAGATATGTTCTGTCAATACGTAGTTTATTGAGAGTTTTTAGCATAAAGCGCTGTTGAATTTTGTCAAAGGCCTTCTCTGCATCTACTGAGATAATCATGTGGTTTTTGTCTTTGGCTCTGTTTATGTGGTAGATTATGTTTATAGACTTGCATATGTTGAACCAGCCTTGCATCCCTCGATGAAGCTTACTTGTTCATGATGGATAAGCTTTTTGATGTGTTGTTGCAATCTTATTGAAGATGTTTGTATCTATGTTCATCATGGATATTAGCCTGCAGTTTTCTTTTTTTGTTGAGTCTCTGCTGGATTTTGGTATCAGGATGATGTTGGTCTCATAAAATGATTTGGGAAGGATTCTCTCTTTTTGGATTGTTTGGAATTATTTCAGAAGGAGTGGTACCAGCTCCTCTTTGTGTGCCTGGTAGAATTCGGCTGTGAACCCTCTGGACCTGGGTTTTTTTTGGGTTGGTATGCTGTTAATTGCTGCCTCAACTTCAGCCCTTGTTATTAGTCTTTTCAGGGTTTCGACTTCTTCCTGGCTTAGGCTTGGGAGGGTGCAAGGATCCAGGAATTTATCCATTTCTTCCAGGTTTACTGGTTTATGTGCATAGTGTTGTTTGTATAATTTCTGATGGTTGTTTGTATTTCTGTGGGATCAGTAGTGATATCCCCTTTATTGTTTTTTTATTGCATCTATTTGATTCTTCTCTCTTTTCTTTTTTATTATTCTGGCTAGTGGTCTGCCTATTTTGTTGATCTTTTCAAAAAACGAGCTCCTGGATTTATCGATTTTTTTGAAGGGTTTTTTTGTGTCTCTATCTCCTTCAGTTCTGCTCTAATCTTAGTTATTTTTTGTCTTCTGCTAGCTTTTGAGTTTTTTTGATCTTGCTCCTCTAGCTCTTTCAATTTTGATGATAGGGTGTTGATTTTAGGTCTTTCCTTGCTTCTCATGTGGGCATTTATTGCTATAAATTTTCCTCTAGACACTGCTTTAAATGTGTCCCAGAGATTCTGGTATGTTGTATCTTTGTTCTCATTGGTTTTGAAGAACGTCTTTATTTCTGCTTTCATTTCATTGTTTATCCAGTCAACATTCAAAAGTCAGTTGTTCAGTTTCCATGAAGTTGTGTGGTTGTGAGTTAGTTTCTTAATCCTGAGTTCCAATTTGATTGCACTGTGGTCTGAGAGACTGTTTGTTATGATTTCCGTTCTTTAGCATTTGCTGAGGAATGATTTACTTCCAATTATGTGGTCAATTTTAGAGTAGGTGCCATGAGATGCTGAGAACAATGTATATTCTATGGATTTGGGGTGGAGAGTTCTGTTTATGTCTATTGGGTTTGCTTGGTGCAGATCTGAGTTCAAGTCCTGGATATCCTAGTTAATTTTCTGTCTCGTTGATCTAATATTGACAGTGGAGTGTTAAAGTCTCCCACTATTATTGTGTGGGAGTGTACATCTCTTTGTAGGTCAGGTCATCACAAACTTGCTTTTTGTATCTGGGTGCTCCTATATTGGGTATGTATATTTTTAGGATTGTTAGCTCTTCTTGTCGCATTTATCCTTTTACCATTATGTAATGTCCTTCTTTGTCTATTTTGATCTTTGTTGGTTTAAAGTCTATTTTATCAGGGACTAGGATTGCAACTCCTGCTTTTTTTTGCTCTCCATTTGCTTGGTAAATCTTCCTCCATTCCTTTATTTTGAGCCTATGAGTGTCCTTGCATGTAAGATGGGTTTCCTGGATACAGCAAACTGATGAGTTTTGACTTTTCATCCACTTTACCAGTCTGTGTCTTTTGATTGGGGCATTTAGCCCATTTACATTTAAGGTTAATATTGTTATGTGTGAATTTGTTCCTGCCATTTTGATGCTAGCTGTTTGTTTTGCTCATTAGTTGATATGGTTTCTTCATTGCATCAATGCTTTTTACAATTTGGTACATTTTTGGAGTGGCTGGTACTGGTTGTTCCTATGCTTAGTGCTTCTGTCAGGATCTCTTGTAAGGCAGGCCTGGTGGTGACAAAATCTCTCAGCAATTGCTTGTTTGTAAAGGATTTTATTTCTCCTTCACTTATGAAGCTTAGTTTGGCTGGATATGAAATTCTAGGTTGAAAGTTCTTTTCTTTAAGGATGTTGAATATTGCCCCCACTCTCTTCTGGCTTATAGGTTTCTGCTGGGAGATCCGCTGTGAGTCTGATGGGCTCCCCTTTATTGGTAACCCGACCTTTTTCTCTGGCTGTCATTAGCATTTTTTACCTTCATTTCAACCCTGGTGAATCTGATAATTATGTGCCTTGGGGTTACTCCTCTTGAGGAATATCTTTTTTTTTTTTTTTTTGAAAGAAAGAGAGAGAAAAGAAGAAAGAAAGAAAGAGTGAAAGAAAAAAAAGAATGTAAGAGAGAAAGAAAGAGGAAGAGAAACAGGGAGAGAGAACTGGATTCTTGTTCTATTGCCCAGGCTAGAATGCAGTCTAAGAATGGGTATTAAAAACCTCTTTTATGCCAATAATTGTGCTTAACAA
>CAUYLG010044827.1:0-33984 GCA_963573385.1 Cacajao melanocephalus
AAAGGATCAATGCAACAAGAAGAGCTAACATGCATTGTTTCTTAACTTGTGTACTTGAATTAACTTGAATGACAGGGAAATCCTTTAAGTATTTGATGTGATAAATTTTTGATTGGAAACAAGTGCAAAAAAGAATCAATCATTCTATGCATAAAAGAAATTTACATGAGAGCATGTAGAATGAGCATTTGTATTGATTAGTTATTCAGACCAAACTATTAAGAAATTGTAAAATGTGACAAGTCTAGTGCAACTCTTTAAGCATAATTCAGAAAAAAAAGTTAAAGAGAGTTTCCTACAAAATAAACTTCTAATTTTACTTCACAAATTGAAGGAAGGATGTATGCAACCACGATAATTCCTGAATATACAAATCAAAAAGTGCCAAACTAGGTAATACAAACAGAAATATGGCAATCAAAATTCTTCCTAAACAGTTAATGAATTCAATGTGTGTTGTCTGCCTTGAGCACTTTCTAATTCCCAATTTTTATATTCCCCTTTTAGGAATCTCTTACCCCAAATTTCATTCCAAGTATTTAAATTGAAATTGAGCATCCTGTCATGCCAGGGATGAGAATGCGTGGGTTACATCAATTAGTCCTCTCCTCTTGAGGAATGGCATATTAACCATTTTAGGTCAGCAGAAGGTTTTCTCCTGAGATTTGTGGGAAGAGAAGGTCACTTTGCACTAGGTTTTATAAATTTGGACAAGCTGTATCTAGAGCAATGTTTCTCAAACACTGCACATTAGAATTGCTAAGGGACCTTGAAAACACTTGTTATCCGGTATTTGATAGGTTGCCTCAAATTATCAGAATCTCAGTATAAAACCTTGTTTTAGTTATTTTTGTTGAATAATCTGGCACTCCATGATTGGAAAGTATGAAAAACCATTTGTTCAAGGATTATCATCGTCATACTTTGGAGGCATTAGAATCCATTCAGGATTTGTTAAATCCTGATTGGTAGGTCCTACTCCACCTTCCAGTTTTGGATTGTGTAGGTCTTCAAAGGAGGGACTAAGAGCCTGCTCCAATTACAATAAGTAAGAACTATGAAAGGTTTTAATTTGATTTAGGGTTTTCTTTTTTTTCAATTTAGTTTTTTGTTTTTGTTTTTGTTTTTGTTTTGTTGTTGTTGTTGGAGTAGCTTTTAAAATAACTGAGACCATAAAAGTTCCACTGGGTTAGTGGGCACCAAGGAAGTTGCATTTCTACGAAGATCCTAGGCAATATTCCTGCTGCTATTTGGGAATGCCATATTGTGAATCATTGTTCTAGACCACCTTATTTCCACTGAGCACTTTAGACTGAGTCTGCCCTTTGTTTACAATAGCTAACACTGAGGGATAGGTAGGTTGAGTAGCAAGAGTTGTATTACATCTTTTTATTTGCCATCTCTTTTTTCAGTTTCACTGATGTGATTCAAATTATCTCTCTTCTACTGAAAAGTAAAATGATAATTAGAATAAGATGACTTTTCACAGGCCTCAGAGCCAATAGGAAAATGAGCTCAGAAATGAACACAGAAGAGCTGGACCCAAACCCTATGTTCTTAAAATGGATGAGTTGAAAATTTCAAGCCAGATGGAGGCGCCAGTGCCATGTTCCTACTGGGCAGGTGAACCTCTTCTTCAGGGTGAATCAGAGCCCACAGCAGCATGAGGCTACTACTGCTTGGTGGTTCTTTCAGGCCTGTCTCTTCACTGCACAGGGAGAATGTTCCATGCACCCACAGTGCCTATAATTTAAGGTGTAGAGAATGAAGGGGAAATGGGTCAGATACACGTCTGAAAACCTGCATTGAATTGTATGTTGAAGGTAACATGTTCTTTCACATGAGATTTCAGCCACAGACTCCAGACACCAAACCATAAATGCCAAGAACCCCCATATTCTAAAGTGAGGTGCTAGATAATATTGCAGAGGCACAGGGTCCCAATTGATTCTGTAGGCACAGGACCCAAATTGATTCTTTAATGACAGGGAAATCCTTTTAGCATTTGATATGATAAATTTTGATTGGAAACTTCAGTGATAAAAAGAGTCAGTCCTTCTGTGCATAAAAGAAATTCACATGAGAGTCTCCAGAGTAAGCATTTTTATTGATTTAACAGATATTGAAGCCAGAATATGTAAGAAATTGCAAAAATGTGACTATTATAATATAGCTGTTTATCTATAATTCAGAAAAAAAGGGAACTTCCTAAAAAAGTAAATATATGTTTTTTTCACAAATAAGAATAAAGATGAATGCAACCATAGTAATCCCTGAAACTGTCAAAGTGGATAATACTAAAAAAAAAAACATGGCAATAATATTCTTCTCAGTTAATTTATTAATGGGTATTGGTTGCACTGAACACTGTCCAATTTCCAAATTTCAAGTTGCCCTTTTAGGAAGTTCTCACCCCGAATTTTATTCCAAGTATTGAATTGAAGCTGACCACTCCTCATATGCCAGGAATGAGAACACCTGGGCTCCATCAATCAATCCTCTAGCTCGTGGGGAAAGTTTTTGGAGTTGGAGTGACATATTTTCCTTGTGAGGTCAGCAGGAGGTCTCTTCCTGAGATTTTTGGAGAGAGAAGACTGTTTTCCAGTGTGTTTGGAAAATTTGTGTAAGCTGGGCTTAGAGCAGTGTTTCTCAAACTTACTATACCTTAGAATTGTTAGGGAGCTTGAAAAGACCTGTTTTCCTGGTGGCACTTCACGTCATATTATTTAGAACTTCTAACAGTAAAAGTTTGTTGCAGTTGTTTTTGATGAATCACTTAGGGACTCCATTTTTAAGCAAATATGGAAAACCTTTGGTTCAAGGATGACCATTCTCACACTTGGGCAGACACTGGGATCCTTGGAAAGAGCTTGTTAAATCCAAATTCGTTGGTGCCACTCCATCCTCCAGTTTAGGGTTCTGTAGGTCTCCAAAAGAGGGGATGGGAATTCTCATCTTTAACAGTTGCACAGGTGATGCTGTTCAGAGGCTACCTTTAGGGAAAAACAAGTCTACTGTGAGCAAAGTTTGAATATGCCAGTTGGAGCCTGCTCTGATTTTAACAAGTGAGAATCATGAAAGGTTTAGTTTTTTGTTTTTTTTTAAGGGATAGCTTTTCATGTAACTGTGACCTTAAAAGTTCCTTTCTGTGAGTGGGCACCAGAAACATTGCATTTCTACCGAGATTCTAGGCAACATCTCTGCTGCTGCTTAGGGATGACATTTTCTGAACCAGTGTTCTAGCCCACTGTATTTCCTTTGAATACTTTAGACTGAGTCTGAACTTTGCTTACAATAGCTAACAATGCGAGCTAAATAGGTTGAGTAGCAGGATTTGTACTAATGCTTTTTATTTTTCACCTCATTTCAGCTTCACTTCAAGTGAATTTATTGAATATGTCCTATCTACTAAAAAAAAGGAAATGATGAAAAAATAAAGTAACTTTCCAGGGGCCCCAGGGATAACTGGAGACAGAGCTTAGACTGCCACTGAGAAAAGATGGACTCCAAAACCTGTACTCTGAAGTAGGATGAATTAGAGGTTCAAGCCAGATGGAAGAGCCAGCTTCATGTCCTTCCAGGCAGTTGAACCTCTTTTTGAGGGTAAATTGGAGCCCAGAGCAGAGTGCAACCACTACTACTTTCTAGTTATTCCAGGCCTGTCTTTGCACCTCTCAGGGAGATGCCACCATGCAACCATAGTGCCTTCAATTATGGTGTTGTGAGTGAGGGAGCTGTGGGTCAGACATGTCCTTCAAAACCTGCATTGAGCTAGATGTTGAAAGCAGCATTTTCTCTCACATGAGACTTCAGTTAGAAACTGAAAAGACCAACTCCATAAATGCCAAGAACTCCTATATGCTAAGGTGAGGTGTTTGACAATCTTACAGAGACCCTAGAAAAAAATTGGTTCTGCAAATATTGGTGCATCGCTCAACTGAGTGATGCAAACAAGTTGAGATGGTAAAAGGAGAAAAGACTGTTTTGAGAGAATGTCCATCATGTCCCGTATTTGCTCTAAACTCAGGGGAGAGGGAGATAGCTGTCTGCTTTCTTCCAGCCAGGTGAAAGTGCCTTACAACCTGCTCCCATGCAATCCAGCTATATTGATACCATTTGATATTGGCTTCTTTGAGATATAAAACTATCTTTCTGAAGTAGGAAATCCACACTCTTAATATAGTTGAAAAATCCCTTCTAACCCTGCTGCTTTGCTTTATTGCTTAAGGTAAATACCTTGCTGCTGTTCTGCTGTGTGGAAACGAAAGTTTGTTCTCTGATGGCAGGTTGTGGAAGGAGCATGAGCTCAAGAATATCACAGCAGATTTATTTCAGGATGGAAGATGACTTTCTGGTTTTTAAGTGAGAACTCCTCCACACGCACTCAGTAATTCCCATGTTATTGGAGTTAGGTAAAACAGGGCATACCATTTATCCATGGGCCTGTTGGGGTACTTCAAGGCCAGCATCAGGTTCCATGGTTAGTTAGAAGCCCTCCACATAACACAAAAAGGCCTTTCTACTGATCCTTACAGTATATTACAGTATAAGAACAGAGATGAAAATTAGCCAGTGGAAACAGAGCACAGGGCTGAGTGCAAGAAACTTCAGGGTCAAGCTTCCAGTCATCCTCTTCCAGTGGAGTCACATGTACTGTGTTTAATTCTCCCAGCCAGGTGTGTGACCACCTGTGCCAAGTGTTGCCAACTAGGTAAGCTCTCCTGAGCACTGATCATGTAAGCATTGAAGGTCCACATGATTATCTTTAGCTTTTGGCCATCTTGATGCCTAACTGACATAATCTGACCACTGCTTCATTCATATAAAAATAGACATGCACCGTAATTCTCATTGTTAATATGAACCATCTAGTGTATCCAAAGCCTCAGATATATGAGGACTTTCCAATCAGAAACATTTCAAAGGCTCAGGACCTTCCTTTTAGGAGCTAGTGAAGGGTCAGTGTTCAACTTTTGAATGGTACAGTCTTTGACCATCTCTGACCTGTTTCATGTTTGTGACAATCAGGTCACAAACATAGAGTTGAAGGAAGTGTTGCATGTGGGAGTTCTGCATGCATACTCAATGCTTATGAAATGATGGGTTTAAGTCACTGCTCTGGAGTTTCAGAAACTTAATTGGTGAAGAGAGAATTTTCTTATGTCAAAAACCCACTGTAAGTGCTATCTTACATACAACTTTGGTGGTTTTCAAATGTTAGTATGCATCATAATCACCTACAAAACTTGTTGAAATAGAGGTTGTGAAAACCCTCCTCTCCTCCCAGATTTATTAACGCAATATCTCTGGAGTAAGGCCTGGGGATTTGCATTTCTAACTAGTGTATGGGTGATGTTGATGCTGCTGGTTTGGGGAACACATTTTGAGAACCATTGAGTGAGCATCTAGGGCTCTCCCAAGGCAGATTATCTGAGAATTAAGCCAACAAATTTCCTTATTTATTTTTATTTGTATAAATTTAGGGGGTATAAGTACAGTTTTGATACATGAATATATTGCACAGTAGTAAAGTCTAGGCTTTTAGTGTAACCCTCACTGAATAGTGTACAGTGTACCCCTCAAATAGCTTCTCAATTTTCACACACTTCACACCTTCTCACCCTTCCAAGGCACCAGTGTCTGTTATTCCACACTCTGTGTAAATGTGTACATTTACACAGTTTGGCTTTCTGTTTCTGAGTTATTTCACTTAAGATAACACCCTGTAGTCCATTCATGTTACTGCAAAACATCTGATTTCATTTTTTATGGCTGAATACTATTCTATTGTGCATATATGCTGTATTTTCTTTATACTGTCATCCATTGATGGACACTTAGGTGAGATCATGTCTTTGCTATGGTGAATAGTGATGTAATAAACATAATGAGTGCAGGTATTTTTTTGATATAATAATTTATTTTCCTTTGGGTAGAAACCCACACATTTAAATTGGGTACTTAAAATTTCTTTTAAAAAAATGTGTACATAGGGATTCTTAATGACATGCTTTCAGTTTCTGGAGTCAGGAAAGAAAAAACAACTGGAAACTCACCATGTGTATTTTATTTTATTTTATATTTAACTTAAGTTTAATTAAATTCTGCCTTCCTTTGGATACTTTCACTTGAAATTCAGTTATTTTACATAATTTAAAATTTGAGTAATTCAATTTGAAGTGAAAAAATTGAAAGGAAGCAGACTTTTAAAGGAAAAATTGTTAAAGTACATGTATTCTTACATGAAATTAGAATTACCATTAAATTACTAAATTGATCATACAACCAAAATCATATAAAAACTCTATAATTAGTTTTAACTCTCCAGTCATTAGGAAATGCTACAATTTTGATTGTTTAGAAAAGAATCTTGTAAATATATAGTTTGGCAGCAATTTTCAGAAAGATTCAAAATATTGCAGAAGATAATCTGTCTTTTAAGGATAAGTCTTAATCATATGATTAGTTTTTGAAAGTCAATATATATTAATAATGCATATGCAAACTTATAAAATGTGTTCAAAAGACAGGATATTTGAAATCTAAAATATTTCACAAATAAAATATACCAGAAATACAATTTGAAAAGAAAACAGACAAATGCATACATATATATCCTATTTGTTATCACAGAAAAATGTTTTAAGTATATTTAATATTCACAAAATGGTTTTCATTTTCAGATACTAATATTAGACATGAACCTTGTTCTCATAGCCATTTTGTTATGCCTTTATATTTGGTCATTGGTTTTATAGAACTTGATAATTTGGCAAAGTAAGGTTTTGCAAATTGGTCTTTCAGTTCATTACTTGTTTCAAAAATTCAGTTTCAACACTTTGGTTTTTAGGATGTTACTTTAAAGATGAACTCTAGTGGACTTAATTAGTTTTAACTGCTAAGAACCACTGGCATTGTTTAGTTAATTTGCAGTGCACTTCCTTTTGGGGAATTGCCCTTCCAGCAGTCTTAACTGATGAGGTTTATGTGAAGATAATTTCATCACTAGCTCCACTGTGACTGTATAAGAGTGCCATATTCAGTTACCTGATTCATTGATATGTCAATCTCTATTTTTAAAAAATATTTTGAATGGTAACCCTATCAACATAGTAGAAATATCTCTTCTAAATCTACTATCTTGCTTTCTTTTAGCAGTTCAGTTCCTTGATGCTCCTCGTATTTGAGGAAATTCCAATATTTCCTTTGGAGTCACATGGTTACTGCTTAATTTTCCCAGCAGGGATGTATGAAAAAATCACATACTTGTTTTCAAGTGAAGATAATCCCGTCAGTAATTCTGCTTTAACTGCATAAAGAAAGCTGATCAAAAACATGCCTGGTGGATTTATTGTTATGGGCTTTGTTGATATATAACCTATTTTTATATATTTGGAATCTTTTTTTCTACAAATGTAGTTGAAACATTTGCTAAGTCTCCTGCCTTGCTTTATTCTAGCAGGTTGTTCCATTGTTACTGTCCTGTTCAGTGGTATATCTGATGTCATTCTTCTAAAGGCTATGTGGAAGTCAAAGTAAGAGGCCAAAACTTTCTGGTGTCATGGGCTTGGTAACTAAACAGGTCTTTGTTTTGGGTTCTAGATGACTATCTTGAAAATGCAGGTGAGGGCTCTTCTCACAACCAATCAACAAATCTATTATCTGAGTTGGTTAAAGAGTGCTTTTGGCATTTTTGGAAATCTTCTAAACCCACCAGATTTCTGAAAGAAAAAAAAATCTTTTAATCCACTGTTATTGGAGTTTTCTATTTTATATAGCTCAACATAATCTCAGCTGATAGGATCCTTAATATAGGTAACACTTACTTGAATTACCCAGGTGGTTTTCTGACTTTATATCAGTCATAACCTACTGTAGTCATACACAAAAAAATGATGTTTCAGCCAATGATAAACCACATGTACAAGGATGGTCTCAGAAGATTATAATGGAACATATATAAAAACCTAATATATGACACTTGATATTGGCAGTACAGGTCAAGTAGGGGAAATGATTGATATTCAGTAATGGTGCTGGAGCATTTGGCTTTCCTTATGAAAAAAATATATGTTTTATATATATATATATATATATATATATATATATATACACATACACACACACCATCTATGTTTGTGTAAGTTTGTGTACACTCTATGATGCAAACAAGGATGAAACCACCTAATGATGCATTTCCCAGAATGTGTCCCCATCATTAAGCAATACATAATTGTATTTACATTGGTAAATTTTCTTTTTTTGTGAAACCAAATGCACAAGTGATAAAAGGAAATGGGGCTGGGCATGGTGGCTCACCCCTGTAATCCCAGCACTTTGGGAGGCTCAGGTGGGTGTATCATGAGGTCAGAAGATTGAGACCATCCTAGCTAACACAGTGAAACCCCGTCACTACTAAAAATACAAAAGAAAAAAAAGAAAGAAATTAGCCAGGTGTGGTGGCATGCACCTGTAGTTCCTGCTACTCGGGGAGGCTGAGGCAGGAGAATCACTTGAACCTGGGAGGCAGAGGTTCCAGTGAACTGCGATCATGCCACTGCACTCCAGCCTGGGTGACAGAGTGAGACTCTGTCTCAAACAAAAAGAAAAAAGAGGAAAGAAAACGGATAAATTGGACTTCATAAAATTAAAACTATTTGTTTCAATGACACCATTAAGAAAATAAAAAGACGTCTCACAAGCTGAAAGAAAATGTTTGCAATATCCCACACTTTTGAACTTTCATTTTATTTAGTTATAGACGCCTGCTAAACCCAGGAAGTTATAGACTAGCTTATGTCCCCCTAAAATTCATATATTGAAACCCTAATCCTCAGTGTGACTGTATTTGGAGATAAGACCTTTAAGGGGGTCAATAAGGTTAAATGAGGTCATAATGGTGGGGCCCCTAATCCCATAGGACTGGTGGCCATATAAGAAGAGACACCAGGGATTTCTCTTTCTCTCCATGTGTGCACAAAAGAAAGACTAAGTGAGGACACAGGAGGTGGCTTTCTACAAACCAGGACTAGAGGCTTCACCAGGAACCAACCCTGCCAGCACCTTGATTTTTGGACTTCTAGCCTCCAGAACTGTGAAGAAATACATTTCTGTTGTTTAAACCACCCAGTCTGTGGTATTTTTTTATGGCAGCCTGAGGAGACTAATACATGGGATAATACTTGATATAGCTAAGCCAGAAATGGAAAGACATCAATGATAGCCCACCCCAACACTAGACAAATTATTAATGGGTCTTTAAAATTCATGTGAACTCTTCCTTCTAATCAATAGTCTCTATGAACTTTGCTCCATCATGCTAATATTTCCACAATAAAGGCCACCTTTGCCTTTCATTTGCATTTCTAAGGCACATTCAAGTCTGCTGTCCTACATTGATCTTATCTACTACCCCAACAACCAAATAAGCCCAATACATTCCTCATACTGTAGTTTCAATAATCAATTTAAAATGAAAATCTGATTGCATTAATACTCTCCTTTAAAGTCTTTATCGACTCATCCAGTTTATTATTATATTTATTATCTGCCTTTTCTCAACTCCCTAAATACATCTGCACCATCTCCCTATGGGTCTCAGCTACATTAAATGAAACAAGCATAATAAATAAAACTTAAATGAACAATTGTAATAAGTGGTGATGCTAAAATATGCAGAATGCAATCCAGAAAGCAGAACTACTGAATTTCAGAGTTAAGTTGTTTGAATAAAAGATGGTTCAGGATGCCCATATGCTGATGTGAATTAAGGGTATCTAGATTTTATTTCTGCAGCCTTCTTAGGACAGGATATGATTCTTAGTTCTATCTACCTGACTAGCTTCTGAAACAATGTCTGTCTCAATAAATGCACTTATTAATAAACATTAAGGAGTTGCCATTTCCGCTAGGAAAACACCTAGAATATTCAAGGACATAGCCAAGAGAAGGGTGAAAAGACTGATTCCTTTTCTCATAAGAAATGGAAGAAACTGTTTTTTTTTTCACTAAACTTATGACTTCAGCAAAACTGGTCCTCATTAATACATGTTTTTCAAATTCTTATGTTCTCATTTCAGTGTTTTGACATTTCTTAAATTCCATTGTTCTTTAATTACAATTATGCTTCTTTCTCCTCAACTAGTAACCCCTACGTGAGGAGTGGGACTAAGTTATTTGAGAATCTCTTCTTTAGAGTTCAGCACTTAGATGATTATTGCATGTTTACAGAATAAGATGCACAGAAAAAGTAAAATTTTCAATAATATTTATTACATCACAGGTAAAGATTTCTGTTCAGTGACAGTAACCATGGACACAGTTTTTGAGGAATGACTGAACAGATGATATTTGTAATGTCTAAAATAGACAAGTAATTAGTATCTAAATTATATAAGAAACTGCTACAAATCAACAAGAAAAACACATAATCTCTAATATATAAGTGAGCAAGTTACAGAACAGGAAATTTAGAAAGTGAATGTAGCATTTATAGAGCTGCTCAAAGTTACAGCTAATCACAAAAATGTTAATTAAAACAACAACAAATTAATAGTAACTTGTAATAATATTAGATTGGCAACTTTTGGAAAGCTGGATAATGCCAGATTTGGCAGTTGGGGGAGAAAGTGGAGGCACCATGTTTTGGTGATACAACCATTCGGGAGAGCAATAATGTAGTAAATGGCCAAATTCAATGTGACCTGGGAATTTTTTTTCAAATGTACCGAATATGACTTTCAAATGGATATGTTTCACATAAGAATACCAAAATTCTGTAATCGTTTCTCTATATATATGCAAAATGAATCAGAATTTTAATGGATACCGTAAACATTTGTATGTGTAGGCATATATATCTTGTATCTTCGTTGTGGTTATTGGTAGCCAGGGAACAGTTTGCTGTGTTATCTATAAATGTCGATGTATCTGTTAGCCTCTAGGCTTTATAGTGGTCTATCACCTAGAGTTTTAAAAATCATCTTTGTGAAAGGTACTGCTGCTTTAAGTATTCAGCTTGTCGGTTCAGATTTTGTCTCTGAGCTTTCCAAGGTATTAGAAGGTTACTACATTGCCTTGTGGAGTGACGAGTTCTGGCTCTGCTCCGAACATTTTCTGTCACAGTTTCCATGACCTACAAAAGCACCTTCTCCTGAATAAATATACGTTTAAAAAGTCTAGCCTAATGCACTGTAATGGCCACTGCTGAACTCTGAATTCTGGTCAAAGCTAGGGAAAACATCTAGCAGACAGCACACAGAATGACTACAAAAATATTATCTTGGGATCAATGAAACCATCTGTCATGAAGTTCTTCCCACTAGACTCAAGTCCAAACTGGTCTTGTAGTGAGACAAAAGAATAGAATTAAAGAATTTATTCTTTACGGGCCATGCAGATGATGGTTATACAGTTGAAAAAAAATATTTGGTCATTGTTATTTATGTTGACTCAAATCCAGTGGTTCTCAACCAGGACAATTTTCCTCCCCAAGAGACATTTGGCAATATCGGAAGACATTTTTAGTTGTCTCAACTAGCTGTGAGGGTACTACTGGCTTCTAGCAGGTAGAGTCCAGGATGCTGTTAACATCCTATAACACATAGGACAGCCCCCCACAACAAAGAATTATCTAGCCCAATATGTCAATAGTGATGAAGTTGAGAAACCCTGCCCTGAGCTAAAAGTTTGAGTAAATCAAATGTGTCCTCAGTGCTCTCACAGCTCTCAATGGCAACCTTCACCTCCTTTGTATAATACTTCCCTGGAATACTCTTCTAAAGACATTCACATGGTTCTCTCCCTCTCCTCTTTCAGGTTTTAATTCAAATAAGAGCTTTCCAGTAAGATCTTCTTTGACCAACTTATTCATAATGAAATCCTTATCTCACCCCTCAAAATTCCCTATTAATCTCCTTTGCCTCGTTTTACTCTACGTACTTATCAACATATGGAATATGACTTATTTGTTTTATTTTCTGGATAGCCTTCTTACAATTTAATCACCATTTGTTGTTGCTGGACCCCCAGTGATGAAAGGAATGCCTGACACATGATAGGTGCTTAATAATTTATTGGTGAACAAATTAATCAACTCAGTTCTAAGAATCTTAAAGAAGAATTCAAATACATATGTGGCACCTTTTTCAGGTTATAGTACATGCAGTTTTATCAAGTCCTGAGCTAGTATTGATCAAAGCATGAGTTTACCCCTGCTCAGTAACAAAGACCAAGGAAAATGGGATGCTCCTCCACGCTTACTCTGAAGATTCTGAGAAAAGAAATCAAATCTTTGTTAAGATTCAAGTGACATGTGCTATAATATTTCTTTCAGTTATTACCACCTAAGAGAACACCTAAAGTTAACTAAATAAAAGAAAATCTGACTTTATTTTTCAGGTTGTTTTTGCCAGAGAAAGCTGATGCTGGCAAGCTGGAGTCTGTAATTATATAACTATGATAGTGATTCCCCTATTGCTACAAGTCCACACTCATGTACCACTCTCTCAGGTACACTTATGGAAAGAAGTGAACTAAAAAAAATTCCCTTGCTGGGCATAAGGGTGATGGTATTTACTAAGAACCTTCTCTACTTGTAGACTTTACCATTCTTTTTCAAAAGGTTAAATTAAAAAAAACTTACGAATTTCAGGGTTACGAGTGCATATATTCAATATATCCATTTTGTTAAATGGATATATTATATAGTGATGAAGTCTGGACTTTTACTGTAACTATCACTTGAACAGTGTACCTTGTACCCATTAAGTAATTTCTAATCCTTCGCCCACCTCCTACCCTCCCACTTTTTGAGTCTCCAGTTTCTATTATTCCACATTCTATGTTCATGTGTACACATTGTTTCATTCCTGCTTATAAGTGAAAACATGCAGTATTTGACTTTCTGAGTTATTTCACTTAAAATAATGTCCTCCAGTTCCATTCCTATTATTACAAAAGACATGATTTCATTCTTTTTTATGTCATCCATTACCATTCTTATCCATAAACAAATTGTGTATACTTGGAAACAGGAAACAGTTACCACTCCTGTAATCCCAGCACTTTGGGAGCCTGAGGTGGGCGGATCACCTGAGGTCAGGAGTTCAAGAGCAGCCTGGCCAACACGGTGAAACTCCATCTCTACTAAAACTACAAAAATTATCCAGGCATGGTGGTGCGTGCCTGTAATCCCAGCTACTCGGGAGGCTGAGGCAGGAGAATCGCTTGAACCTGGGAGATGGAGGTTGCAGTGAGCTGAGATCACACCACTGTAATCCAGCCTTGGTGACAGAGCAAGACTCCGTCTGAAAAAAAAAAAAATAGAGTCTACTACAGCAACAATTCTCTCTTAAGAACTGTTTCAATTAAAATCTCTAGACTATTTTTTATATAAATTAAGGGACAATTTTAGTTAACTTTTATCACATCTGCATTGTTCAGGGGCCTCTCAGAAAATAGAACACTAACTCAAAAAGATTTGATCGTAATCCTTGGAGGTAAGAAGAGGAAAAGGTGCTGCTAGATCCCAGTGAGACTTGGGGCCATGGAGGAGTGGATGCCCAGGAGGAGCTGTGGGGCTTTAGGGAACAAAAGCCGCTAATAGCAAAACTTCAATAATATGACCAAAACTGCCCATGAGTCACTGTGGAACCTGTATTACAGACTTTCTCTCTATAAAAAGGACAAAGTGAACTCCTCAAGAATCTGTCCATTGAGAAGAATTTTCTTTACCATGGTCTATCAGGGCTACCCCTTGTGAGGCTGTAATACAATAATACTGCTTCCAACTGGTTTAATCACGCACATGCAGATTTATCCACAAATCAGCCCCATGCTTTCACTGACTCTTTTAACTTGTCCTGCAGTAGTACTTCCTTTGAAGCCATAGGTGAGATTTGAGGGAAAGGTAGCTAAGTAGTAGAACTAGATTTACTGAGAGCCTGACCATATGCTCATGCAGTGTAGTTGTGTAATTAAAGCTGCTTAGCACTAGTATCCGATATTTCATTTTCAGTAAAGGAAATGGAACACTGTTCTATAAATTCAAATCATGTGTATATGAGTCAGATAGCATTTTATCTACAATGGGAAGCTGAGGTTGCATGGTCACTTGATTGTGTACACTGAGGCATTCATTCTCTATCTGGATCTAGAGGAGATCAGGCTCTGATTTTCAAATGGGGGATAGTTTCCGGCAAAATATAGATGGCTCTCCTCCAAAACCCTAGAGGTCATGGTCACTGCTCTGATTCTTTTACTGTGGCTTGTCTATATGCCACAGTTACTTTAAGTATCATTGGCATGCCTGAACTTGTTATAGAACCCTCTTTTATTGTAGCTGCCGTTCAAAACTTAGCTCCTGAGTTACCCAAATTGATCAGAAAAGCACTCCCAAATGTGGTATGTATTGTTTCAAAGTTCTAGCAATTGTGTTTCATTCTTCACTGGGGAACATTCAAGTTGTAGAAACCTTTTTCTTACTTTAGAGGTGATATTTCAGTGTGCCCTAGATTACGAAATCTAGTAAATTTAGTAGTGTGACCCATGAGCTTTCCAAGGATTATATGTCCTTATTTTGGCATCCAGGGTGCTGGCTACTTCCTGGTCACCCAGGTTCAATTAGCATAATCAATGTAATAAACTGGAGTGATGATTTGAGGGACATGAATAAAATTACAGACCTTGTGCATTGTTTCAAGCAAGTGCATAAGGGTTTTTATGGTCCTTATATAAGACAGAATATGTACTACTTCTCTTGCCCAAAAAAGCAAACAACGTCGGAATTTATTTACTAATTTGCACTGAAAAGAAAGTGTTTGCTAGATTAGTAACTCTGTACCAGTTGTCAGTATCAATGACAATATGTTCTAGTAAAAAATACCTTAATTGGAACAACAGCTGGTATCACCCTATGATTAAATTTACAGTAATATACAGTCATTTCTTGAGACTCATGTGTCTTTTGCACTGTTCAATATGTGAGTTAGATGAGAAGCACTGACACTGTACCTTTTAATAGTTTTTAAATTTATTTTTAACTTTTATTTATTTTGTTATTTTACTATTATTATTCTTTATACTTTAAGTTTTGGAATACATGTGCAGAACACGCAGGTTTGTTACATAGGTATACATGTGCCATGTTGGTTTGCTGCACCCATCAACCCATCACCTACATTAGCTATTTCTCCTAAGACTATTCCTCCTCTAGCCCCCCCAACCCCGTGGCAGGCACTGGTGTGTGATGTTCCTCTCCCTGTGTCCATGTGTTCTCATTGTTCAACTGCCACTTATGAGTGAGAACATGCAGTGTTTGGTTTTCTGTTCCTGTGTCAGTTTGCTGAGAATGATGGTTTCCAGCTTCATCCATGTCCCTGCAAAGGACATAAGCTCATCCTTTTTTATAGCTGCATAGTATTCCATGGTGTATATGTGCCACAATTTCTTTATCCAGTCTATCATTGATGGGCATTTGGGTTGGTTCCAAGTCTTTGCTATTGTGAATAGTGCTGCAATAAACGTGTGGTTTTTTGTTATTTCTTCTGGTTATGTGATGGATTATATTTATTGCTTTGCATATGTTTAGCCAGCCTTGCATCCCAGGGATGAAGCTGACTTGATCGTGGTGGATAAGCTTTTTGATGTGCTGCTGGATTCAATTTGCCAGTATTTTATCGAGGATATCCACATCGATGTTCATCAGGGATATTGGCCTGAAATTTTTTTGTTGTTGTGTCTCTGCCAGGTTTTGGTATCAGGATGATGCTGGCCTCATAAAATGAGTTAGGGAGGAGTCTTTTGTTTTCTGTTTTTTGGAATAGTTTCAAAAGGAATGGTACCAGCTCCTCTTTGTACCTCTGGTAGAATTCAGCTGTCAATCTGTCTGGTCCTGGTCTTTTTTGGGTTGGTAGGCTATTAATTACTGCTTCAATTTCAGAACTTGTTATTGGTCTATTCAGGGATTTGACTTCTTCCTGGTTTAGTCTTCAGAGGGTGTATGTGTCCAGGAAGTTATCCTTTTCTTCTAGATTTTCTAGTTTATTTGCCTAGAGGTGTTTATCGTATTCTCTGATGGTAGTTTGTATTTCTGTGGATCAGTGATGATCTCCCTGTTATCATTTTTTATTGTGTCTGTTTGATTATTCTCTCTTTTCTTCTTTATTAGTCTGCCTAATGGTCTATTTTGTTAATCTTTTCGAAAAACCACCTCCTGGATTCATTGATTTGATTTTTTTTTTTTTTTTTTTTTAGATGAAGTCTTGCTCTGTCACCCAGGCTGGAGTGCAGGGGCATGATCTCAGCTCACTGCAACCTCCACCTCTTGGGTTCGAGCAATTCCTTGCCTCAGCCTCCCAAGTAGCTGGGATTACAGGCACACACCACCACATCCAGCTAATTTTTGTATTTTTAGTAGAGACGGGATTTCACCATGTTGGCCAGGATGGTTTCGATCCCTTGACCTCGTGATCCGCCCACCTTGGTCTCCCAAAGTGCTGGGATTACAGGTGTGAGCCACTGCACCTGGCCAGATTCATTGATCTTCTTGAAGGGTTTTTCGTGTCTTTATCTCCTTTAGTTCTGCTCTGATCTTAGTTATTTCTTGTCTTCTGCTAGCTTTTGAATTTGTTTGCTCTTGCTTCTCCATTTCTTTTAATGGTGATGTTAGGGTGTTGATTTTATATCTTTTCCAGTTTCTCCCATGGGCATTTAGTGCTATAAATTTCCCTATAAACACTGCTTTAGCTGTGTCCCAGAGATTCTGGTGTGTTGTGTCTTTGTTCTCACTGGTTTCAAAGAACTTCTTTATTTCTTCCTTAATTTAGTTATTTACCCTACTCAAGAGTAGGTTGTTCAATTTCCAGGTAGTTGTGTGGTTTTGAGTGAGTTTCTTAATCCTAAGTTCTAATTTGATTGTACTGTGGTCTGAGAGACTGGTTGTTATGATTTCCATTCTTTTGCATTTGCTTGGGAGTGTTTTACTTCCAATTATGTGGTCAATTTTAGAGTAAGTGCGATGTGTTGCTGAGAAGAATGTATATTCTGTGGATTTGGGGTGGAGAGTTCTGAAGATGTCTATTAGGTCCGCTTGGTCCAGACCTGAGTTCAAGTCCTGAATGTCCTTGTTAATTTTCTGTCTCGTTGATCTGCCTAATATTGACAGTGGGGTGTTAAAGTCTCCTCCTATTATTGTGTGGGAGTCTATGTGTCTTTGTAGGTCTCTAAGAACTTGCTATGAATCTGGGTGCTCCTGTATTGGGTGCATATATATTTAGGATAGTTAGCTCTTCTTATTGGGTTGATCTTTTCACCATTATGTAATGTCCTTCTTTGTCCTTTTTGATCTTTGTTGGCTTAAAGTCTGTTTTATTAGAGACTAGGATTGCAACCACTGCTTTTTTTTTTTCTTTCCATTTGCTTGGTAAATATTCTTCCATCTTTTTATTTTGAAGCTATGTGTGTCTTTGCACATGAGATGGGTCTCCTGAATACAACACACCAATAGGTCTTGACTCATTAATTGGGGCATTTAGCCTGTTTACATTTAAGGTTAATATTGTTATGTGTGAATTTAATCCTGTCATTATGATGCTAGCTGATTATTTTTCCCATTAGTTGATGCAGTTTCTTCATAGTATTGATGCTTTTTACAATTTGGTATGTTTTTGCAGTGGCTGGTACTGGTTTTTCCTTTACATATTTAATGCTTCCTTCAGGAGCTCTTGTAAGGCAGGCCTGGTGGTGTCAAAATCTCTCAGCATTTGACTGTCTCTAAAGGATTTCATTTCTCCTTCACTTATGAAGCTTAGTTTGAAATTCTGGGTTGAAAATTCTTTTCTTTAAGAATGTTAAATATTAGCCTCCACTCTCTTCTGGCTTGTAGAATTTCTGCAGAGAGATCTGCTGTTAGTCTGATGGGCTTCCCTTTGTGGGTAACCTGATCTTTCTCTCTGACTGCTGTTAACATTTTTTCCTTCATTTCAACCTTGGTGAATCTGATGATTATGTGTCTTTGAGTTGCTCTTCTCAAGGAGTATCTTTGTGGTGTTCTTTGTATTTCCTAAATTTGAATGTTGGCCTGTCTTGCTAGATTGGGAGAGTTCTCCTGGATAATATCCTGAAGAGTGTTTTCCAGCTTTGTTCCATTCTTCCTGTCACTTTCAGGTACACCAATCAACCATAGGTTTGGTCTTTTTATGTAGTCCCATATTTCTTGGAGGCTCTGTTTGTTCCTTTCCATTATTTTTTTCTAATCTTGTCTTCACACTTTATTTTATTAAGTTGATCTTCAATCTCTGATATTCTTTCTTCTGCTTAATCAATTCAGCTATTGATACTTGTGTGTGCTTCACGAAGTTCTCCTGCTGCTTTTTCAGTTTCATTAGGTCATTTGTATTCTTCTCTAAACAGGTTATTCTAGTTAGCAATCCCTGTAACCTTTTATCAAGGTTCTTAGCTTCCCTACATTTGGGTTAGAACATGCTCCTTTAGCTTGGAGGAGTTCGTTATTACCCACCTTCTGAAGCCTTCTTCTGGCAATTTGTCAAACTCATTCTCTGTCCAGTTTTGTTCCCTTGCTGGTGAGGAGTTGTGATCCTTTGAAGAAGAGGTGTTCTGGTTTTTGGCATTTTCAGCCTTTTTGCGCTGGTTTGTCCACATCTTCATGGATTTATCTACCTTTGGTCTTTGATGTTGGTGACCTTTGGATGTGGTTTATGTGTGGAGGTACTTTTTGTTGATGTTAATGCTATTGCTTTCTGTTTGTTAGTTTTCCTTCCAACAGTCAGGCCCCTCTGCTGCGTGTCTACTGGAGTTGCTGGAGGTCCACTCCAGGCCCTGTTTGCCTGGGTATCACCAGCTCCCTGGCTTCAGCCCGCTTTCCAGAGGAGTGAATGTTGCTGTCTTACTGGCATTCCAGGTGCCACTGAGGTATGAAAAAAAAAAAAACTCCTGCAGCTAGCTCAGTGTCTATCCAAACGTCCACCCAGTTTTGTGCTTGAAACACTGGGCCCTGCTGGTGTAGGCACCGAAGGGAATCTCCTGTTCTGCAGTTGACAAATACCATAGGAAAAGTATATTATTTGGGCCAGAGTGTACCGTTCCTCATGGCATAGTCCCTCAAGGCTTCTCTTGGCTAGGGGAGGGAGTTCCCCAACCCCTTGTATTTCCCAGGTGAGATGACGCCCCACCCTGCTTCTGCTTGCACTACATTGGCTGCAACCACTGTCTAACCAGTCCCAATGAGATGGACCGGGTACCTCAGTTGGAAATGCAGAAATCACCCACCTGCCTTCTTCGTTGTTCTCACTGGGAGCTGTAGACTGAAGCTGTTCCTATTTGGCTGTCTTGCCCAGGAATCTACCTTTTAAGATTTTTAGGTAGTACTAATCTCTGAAATCCTCTAGTGATATGGTAGTATTTTGGCTTACTATTTTGGAAGAGCACATTCCCATTCTTCAAATTGCCTCCTCACTTTTTTGAGACAAGGTCTTGCTTTGTCATCCAGGATGCAGTGCAGTGGTGCCATCATAGCTTATTGCAGCCTCAAACTCCTGGGTTCAAGTGATCCTTCTGCCTCAGCCTCCCAAGTATGGGACTATGGGTGCATACCACCACACCCAACTAACTTTTTAAATTTTTTGTAGAGATAGGGTCTCCCTTTGTTGCCCAGGGTGGTCTTGAACTCCTAGCTTCAAGTAATCCTCTCACCTTGGCCTCCTAAAGTGCTAGTATTATAGGCATGAGCCACCTTGCCCAGCTCCTTCTTTCCTTAATTGCTCTCACTCCATGGATTCAGGAACCAACGTGGAGTTACTGCTAGTTGCTTCATAAATCTGTTGCCAGTGTGAACTCAGTAACTAAGGAGGTAACTACAGGATAGTCTGTGGTCTCTGTGACCCCACTGTTGATGGAATTAGTCCAGGCCTCATTCTATATCTGAATTCCCTAAGCTGCCACTTGACTAGTAGATCAAAGTGGGAGTACAAATTCCCAGGTATTAAAGACAATTTGTAACTAGTATCTAATGATGCCCAAAAGTTTAGGGTATCTTCTTTTCAATGAGACCCATACATGCTATTAAATGGCTGTCATTTCCTCTAGGGCAAGGTTCAGAGGTGTCACTGTAATCATTTCTGGCTGCATTCTAGCAACATCTTCGAATGTGACATATAACCTTCCCATCAGTCAAGGCCCTCTGAGTCTCTAAACTGACTTGAGTCAAGCTTCTTCTCATTGTATAAAAAATTTGAAATATTACCAGAGAGTCTAAAAAAGACATTGTATGAAGCAGGATATTTCCCTAACCCCTTCATGGGATTCGTGAAGGGGTTGCCCCGTTTACTCAGCCCACAGCTCTCAACTCCTCATGGGAGGGAGCATGTGAGTGAATGAGGCACAAACATGAGTACTGGAGTCAGCAGGCTAAATCCACTTACTCAAACCCATTGTGTTCCACTCCTCATGGGAGCTGATGCACAGGTGAGTGGGTACAGGAGCCAGGACAAGTGCTTTTGAGCGCCAGCAGAAGCCAACCTCATGCCGGCCTCATGGCAGCATGTGGGGCAGACATGCCCATGACCCCTGAAGCCTCAGAAGGAGTGTTACAGTGCTCTTTTGGCTCTGCTGTCTGCAGACGGCTTAAGTGTTAACAGCTCAGTGGACCCTCTGCCTTTTTGTGTGAGGTGGCTGTCTTCTGCAGCCTTTTGCATCTGCATTCATGGCACCTGAGCTCTTGTCTGGTGTCCAGGAGAAATGAGGTCACATGAACAAATTGAAGGATGGTAAATGCGGAGAATTGTATTGCCAATGGAGGTGGCTCTCAGTGGGAAGGAGAGCTGCGAAAGACACGGAGCAGGAAGGTAAACTTCCCCTGAAGTCCGGACATCTCCAGCTAGATTCTTCTCCAAAGTTATGCTGTCAAGCTGTCCTTCTGAAGTCAAGCCACTTCTCTCTGATGTCCAACCATAGTCTCCAATGTCCAGCTGCTTCTCCTCTCTGCCAGCTGAGTACTGGGGTTTTTATAGGCAAAGGAGGGGGGAACCAGGCAGGCCACGAGTGGTTTTGGAAAAGGCAATATTCAACATGGGAAAACTAGGATGTAAGTTCTCATTTTGGGCCATGGTTTCAGGCTTGAGGGTGGGGTTTTGTTGGGGACCTGAGCTTATCTGCCTAGAATTTATCTGCCTCTTGCCTCTATCATTATATCAAAGACACCACTTCATGAGTCCACCAAAACTTAGGCTGTGGCAATGTTTTGCATTTATTTGGCAACCTGAGGTTGTTATTTCTTTGTGAATCCACTAATTAATAGAAACGTAAGTTGCATGAGAACATGCATTACTTACTTTCATTGCTCAACTCAAGTTATTTCACTGGGAAGGAGGAGGAACACAGGAACACATTATGATCATCTTATTGTTAACTATTCATGTATTCATTCAACAAATATTTATGGAACATCTACTACACATCAGACACTGTTCTAGATACTAGAGATACAGCAGTGACAAAATCAGGAAAAATATAATTGCCCTCCTATGCAGCTTTCATACTGGTAGATGAAGACCAACAGCCAAGATAAATAGATAAATATATTGTATTTTAGATGGCAATAATACAAATAAAAACAAATAGAGGTGATGGAAGTGACAATTTGGGGGCTACTTGATAGCAATTTTAAGTAGACTGACTAGGTAAGTCCACACCGAGGTGACATTTGATTGAAGACCTGAAGGAGGTAAGGGGGTGAGCTCTGTAGGTGTCTGGGGTCAAAACAATCAAGACAGAGAAAACAGTAAGTGTGCATGTCTAGGGGAGGAACCAGGCTAGGTATGTTTGAGGAACAGAGAATATTAATAAGTGATGCAAAAATAATTGAGAAAAATATTGTAGATTAAATAAAAGAGTTAGCAAAGCTTAAAGTTAGCACTAGGAGAATTTCAAAAAGCTTATACTTTTTTCATCATGCAGTGATTTAAAATATTATAAAGCAGCAAGGAAATTTCTAATGATATGGGGCAAATACTCACAAAATGACCTGAATATACAACTCTATATATGACCCCAAATCTATAAAATTATACATCATTATCAAATGACATAAACTAGTAGGGAAATTCCCCAAAAGATTTTTCTGAGTTGTAGGATTTGAGAAATATTTTTTTCCCTCCTTATTTGTTCTATATTGTATACACTGTTTTTTTTTTAAGCTTTGCTTTATTTTATATTCTCTAAAGGAACTGTATTTTTTAAAAAATAGCAGTTAAGAGCTAAGAATTTATATCAGACAAACCTCAGTTGAAGTGCTGGATCTATTTACTTACCAACTGTGATACACTGGACAAGTGACCTTAGCATTGTCCATATGACCTTAGCAGTGTCCAAATATATGAAATAGTGATAAGAATAATGATCTTATAGGGTTGTTTTAGATCATTAAGTGTGATAATGTTGATAAAGGTGTTATGATCTGTCATAAATTCTCAATAAATGATAACTGGTGATTATTAATCAGCAGTATAGCTTTTGCAATCAGATAATCTCTTAAGGGACAGAAGGAGAGAAAACTCATCAGTTAACACATATGTATGTTAAATGATAACCTCTCCTCTCTGAATTTCAAAACAGTAATATTTCAGAGGATTTTTACTCAGAATTCCCTTCACAGCCACTGCTTCTTTAGCGGTTCAAGCAGGATTCTTATTCTGTGTCTAAGAGTATAAATAAGAGAAGAGGTTTATTGTAGTTTCAATAAATGCATTATTTCTCATTTTAAAAGTTCTACATAGCTGTTATAAACAATTTGGATCAGGTATGTTATATGAGAAAAGATAAAGCCAGTGATTGCCAGATAACCACTACAATCTGTATGTGTTTCCAATATTTTACATTATGTCTTGAAAATCTGATAAATGTTTATATATATGTATGTATGATTTGATTAATACCAAATAACATTTTGAAATTACTTTTAGTTTTTCATAACTTAAATAACAATACGAATATTTTGTTTAAGTTAAAGAGGATTTTAAAACATGGTAAAGAAAATGTACTTAGGTTTAAATTTTAAAACATACTAAATAAAATTTACTTAAGCTTAAATTTTCAATAAAATTAGAAAGGTGAATCGTATATTATAACATGACCAATTCTTCAAAAATTGCTCTTGTTTCACCAGACTGACCATTCAAGACAAAGTTAAATTAAATGTGCTTTTTACTGAAATAAACATGAACGTCTACATAAAGAACATTTTTATTTATTACATTTTCTTCTAAAACATTTTAAAATGCTAAACATATAAGCAGTGGCAGTGCACTAACCATCAGTAATTATAGTCCTATTTGTTGTTCTAAAGTGCTTATTCCTAGGCCATTCGAGCCTGTCAGCATATTTTCAATTTAATATGCCAAGGTCAAATGCACTCTAGAGATATTTCTTAATGGGATTTTTAGGCAAGTTCATGCTATTATACAGTAGACTAAACAATTTGATGACCAGCACATTTAGAATACATATTATGTAATGTCAGAGAGCTTTGGAAATGAAGAGGCACCTTCTAAATGCTAAATACTATCTTTGGTCATTCCTTCTGAAGAAAGATGGAAAAAATAATTTTGCTGACTTTTCTCTAGTGAGACAAAGTATAGATTAATTGTAAGTGTAAATTTCATTCTTTCAGTAATTACTGCAGTAGGCTTAAAAGTATGTACAGAAACATTCAAATGGACAGTGAGGAAAACAAGATAGAATGGCTGGAAGAACTTGGCTGTCATTAATTTGCTAACAATTGTGCACACATCAATATTATGAAATCCTGTTATAGAAGGCAAACCATCAATTAACTAACTTATGAATGTAATATTAAATTTCAGAAGAATTTATTTTCTCCTATTAATCTAAAGGAGATTTAAAAAGCTATTAAGTATATTTTAAATAATTATATATTTTAAATAATGTTGCTCTCAGCCATTTTAATGTTATGACAGGAATACTCTAGTATTTATCAAAATGAATTTTGACGTTGAACAGAGTTATTCTATTCTTAAAATAATTTTCTTCCTTAGATTCTATCATTTACTGAGTTTTTCCTCATATTTCTCCATTTCTTTGTTCAGTGCTTCTTTCCACATCTCATTTTTGGACTCCTCTCACTTTCCCAACTTATTATTGGTGATTTTTAAAAAAAATCTTCTCTTTGTATACCTTAAGCCTCTCACTTGTATATTTTTATGGAATATCCTTATTTTGTTTTCCAAATAAATTCAGATAATAACTAAATGGGCCGGGCATGGTGGCTCATGCCTGTAATCCCAGCATGGGAGGCCAAGGCGGGTGGATCACGAGGTCAAGAGATCGAGACCATCCTGGCCAACATGGTGAAACCCCGTCTCTACTAAAAATACAAAAAAATTAGCTGGGTGTAGTGGCACGCACCTGTAGTCCCAGCTACTCAGGAGGCTGAGGCAGGAGAATTGCTTGAACCCAGGAGGTGGAGGTTGCAGTGAGCTGAGGTCGCAGCACTGCACTCCAGCCTGGCGCCTGGTGATGGAATGAGACTCTGTCTCAAAAAAAAAAAGCAAAAAAAACAAAAACTAAATGTTATTATCCTAGACTCATTCCAATGGCCGATTTCTAATTCCCAGTTAGTACACTACTAAGTTTCAAAAATCTGTCTAAGGTATCTCATAAATCTCCTCTCTCCTCTCCAATAGTTATTGCTATAACAACAAATAAAATAAAGAAGACATGGGCCAGGTGTTGGGGCTCATAGCTGTAATCTGAGTGCTTTCAGAAGGTCAAAGTAGGAAGATTACTTGAGGCCAGGAGTTTGAGACTAGCCTAGGCAACATAACAAGACCTTGTCTCTACAACAACAATATAATAAATAAAAATATTTAAAAATTAGCTGGGCATGGTGGAATATGCCTGTAGTCCCAGCAACTCAGGAGGGTGAGGCAAGAGGACTGCTTTTGTCCAGGAGTTTGAGGTTACAGTGAGCTATAGTCACACCACTGCACTTCAGCCTGAGTGACAGAGCAAGACCCTGACTCTCTGATGAAAAAAAAAAAAAAAGGTAAGATCTATTTCTCTAGACAACAATAGCCAATAGACTTTCTGCAGTGATAGAAATATTCTATATATCTGTTATCCAATACGGTAGCCTTTAGGGGAGTTATTGAACACTTGTAATGTGATTAGTGCAATTGATGAATTTACCTTTAGTTTATTTAATTTTAATTAACTTTAATTTAAATTTGAATAGGTACATATGGCTACTAGCTACTGTATTGGACAACATAGCCCTAGAATATTTTGTGTAGTTTGACTTAAACTCAGATGTTCCAGGATAAAGACCTTCCAATCTTTCTTAAATGCAAGAAACTGTAGACTTTATTTCACTGCTTAGAGACTATCAAAATCTATTCCTATGCTGCTATTTAGTCCATATTCCATAGGTTCACATGTAAGGTCCACTTTGATCTGGTTCAATCACACTTTTTCAGTCAAGTTTTTATTAATGTATTTCTTGTGTACTCTGATCCACCCAAATTAAATTATTGTTAGGAGTCCATAGCTTATACTTTCTCTGCACTCATCATTTCACTCATCTAGTATTCTCTTCTAGAAATCCTTTGCCCAAACTGCATTTTCAAATTGTCTTAGCTGTTAAGTTTATGTTGCCACTTATTTCATGAAGCCTTTTCAATTTCTCCTGCTTAAGCAAGCTCTCCTTGCACTGAATCATTCTAGTTATCTATCTTTATTTCCTCTTGACATATATTTATTTTATCATTACATAATTTTGTAAGCTCTTTGAGGTCATGTTCCAAATCTGATTTATGCCATAATCCTTAGCCTTTGGTCCAATGTCTGGCACATAGAACATCCAAAATAGCTGATTATCAAATAAATGGATTAAATAATAACTGAGTGAATGTGGACACTTGAATTTGAAAATTTTATCATCATTATCAGAATCCAAGTGAAGGTAATTAAGCCATTAGATAAATATGAATTTATAAATAGGTACCTCCTCTGTATGGGGACATTTTGTATACATACTCCCAAATATGCAAGTAATCTTTTCAGTTATAGCTTAATTGTTTGCATATTTTACACAAATGGTTGGCATTTTTATATGCATATAAAACACATATAAATTATTGTCTTTTATTTCCTGTAAAAAGTATATTTTTGATATTTCTAGATAAACGACTCTGTTCTTTTACTTCCCACATGCATAGCAATCTTATAATTATATACTACAAAATAAAATGTTGTATGAAAATATTTATTTTAAACCAGAATATTTTGTTAAATTGAAAAGATTTTTTTCCACCATGAGTATTTGCTTGCCATCTGTATACAGTCCATGTAAACTGCTCATTACTATTACTTGAATAGTGGACATCCTGTTCCTTAGAGCTATTTAATTATGGCAGTTACTAATGAATTTAAAATCTTGACAGTTGTATTGGCTCATGCCTATAGTCCCAGAACTTTGGGAGGCCTAAGTGGGAAGATTGCTTGAGCCCAGGAGTTCAGCGCTGCAGCAAGCTATGATTGTGCCAGTACACTCCAGCCTGGATGACAGAGTAAGACCCTGTATCATGAAAATAATTTTTAAAAAATCTGATACTGTATTTAGTATTTTTTGAACTGTATGGAGATCCTGAGAAGTTCATTATTTCCAAAGAAACATTAATCCTAAATATCAAATAGGTATATTAATAGTGTAAACACAATCCAAATGATCTATAATAGAATGTTTTTCAGTAACAAACATTGCCTTATTTTGTTACAAACATCAATAATTCTACTGTAAATAGGATTAAATGACAAACTGCAGTAAGGATGGCATGAAACAGGTTCAATTGTTAAAGAAGACTCACAGGACCAACTATGACAAGGCTTACAAATCTACAGTTCACTGCATTAAAGGGCTATAATAAGGCAAGAGCATTTAGCAGGATATGGATCACAGCCAAAGGCACTTTCACAGTAAGGGTTCAGAGAAGCTAGGCATAAGCTCCTACTATCTTTTTGCAAAGACCATACCAAGATGCACCTTTATTCTCAGACCAGGAGCAAACTTTTTTTTCTCATGTCAGTAACCACCTCTGTGTGCACATAAAATTACAGAACCAGAGAGCCCAAAATAGAGTGTCAGTCAGGATTTCTTATAGTCTGAGTTTCATGTAGACATATTTCTGCAACATAACCAGCCACAATGACAGCCCTCCAATTCATTCATGAAGATCAGGTGCAAATCATCAACCTTAATTTTTTTTAATAAATAATGTTGACATGCAAATCACCCTCAAAACTCCTTAGCCCCATAGTTACAAAGCAATACTAATAGTCACTATAGTTTGTGCCTTTGTTATGGTCAGTGCAGTGCAAGTACTGATCTTATTTTAGTAGAATAACTGAGAACACTTCCAGATCTGTGGGAATTAACTCTCACATCACAGAAACCAAATAATGGGAGCTATTTCTTGCAACACATAAAAGTGAGAAAGGATTAGTATTCAAAATATATAAGAGCCACTTGTAAATTAAAAAGACAAAGAGAAAACCACGAAAAGGAAGAGAAAACACAAATATTAAACACACACACACATACACACAAACTCACTAATGATTTAGGAATGGTGTTAAAAATATAACACTCATCAGATTGCCAATTATTTCAAAATCTGTATAATAGTTTCAATAAGAGTCTGGAAAGTCAGAAGCCCCCAATATGCTGCCATGGCAGTGTAAAATCATACAGTCACTTAAAAGAGCAATTTGGCAAGCCTTACAATAATTAGGGATGTTTACACCATAAGATTAACTACTCAATTTACAGGAATGTATCTTAGAGAAACTGGAAAATGTAACATGGGGAAACATTTGCACTCTTATTTAAAACAACATTGTTCATGACCATGAAAAATTAGAAGCAATATACTGCCTATACATAGAAAAATAGATTAATAAATTATATATTTATTCAATGAAGTACTCAGTAGAAGTTGAAGTAAATGAGTAAATACTCATGTATTAAGAGTCAAGATTGCAATGTTATACAACTCCTGAATTGTGTGTGTGTTATTAACACTAAAATTTAAAAACATAAAGTTGAGAGAGAGAAACTCAAGTTTCAGAAGGATACAATAATATTACATCACTTATATGAAGCTTCAAAAGACAAAAATGTGTAACATATTATTTATGGATCTATATAAATGTAGCAAAATAGAAAACTTAGAAAATATAAATACAATTTCTGGATAGTGAGTACCTTTGGGGAGAAAGTTAAGAAGTATTATCAACTAGAGGTCCAAAAGATTTTTCTCTGAAATCGAGGACTTATAGTAATTGTGGCACAATACTAAATAAACTGTTTGGAAAATAAAATCTATGCCTCCCAGAATTTGGGTTACAGATGGACAAATGAAAGATTTGCATCTTAAAAAAGTTCTACCAAATAGACCGGAAGACTATGACAGTCAAACTGCACACACATCAGAAATAGAAATACATAATTTTTAAAATGTAAAAACAATCTAAAATGGATTAAATGTGGATTTTATGTAAGGAAGCCTGCCTGGGTTTCCTCCTAAAAGTACTGGATCCTTCCTAAGACTGTGCCTAGTTGAAGAATATGATCCTAGCCTAAAAATAGACTTTGCTGAAGTTGCTTATCATCTTAAGGAGATTTTGGGCTGAGACGATGGAGTCTTCTGAATATACAATCATGTCATCTGCAAATAGAGACAATTTGACTTCCTCTTTTCCTAATTGAATACCCTTTATTTCCTTTTCTTGCCTGATTGCTCTTGTTAAAACTTCCAATACTATGTTGAATAGGAATGGTGAGAAAGGGCACCCTTGTCTAGTGCCAGTTTTCAAAGGGAATGCTTCCAATTTTTGCCCATTCAGTATGATATTGGCTGTGGGTTTGTCATAGATAGCTTTTATTATTTTGAGATATGTTCCATTGATACCTATTGAGAGATTTTTAGCATAAAGGGCTGTTGAATTTTGTCGAAGGCTTTCTCTGCATCTGTTGAGATAATCATGTGGTTTTTGTCTTTGGTTCTGTTTATATGATGGATTACATTTATAGATTTGTGTATGTTGAACCAGCCTTGTATCCCTGGGATGAAGCCTACTTGATCGTGATGGATAAGCTTGTTGATGTGCTATTGGATTTGGTTTGCCAGTATTTTATTGAAGATTTTTGCATCGATGTTCATCATGGATATAGGCCTGAAATTTTCTTTTTTAGTTGTGTTTCTGCCAGGTTTTGGTATCAGGATGATGTTGGTCTCATAAAATGAGTTAGGGAGGATTCCCTCTTTTTGTATTATTTGGAACAGTTTCAGAGGGAATGGTACCAGCTTCTCTTTGTATGTCTGGTAGAATTCGGCTGTGAACCCATCTGGACCTGGGCTTTTTTTGGTTGGTAAGCTATTAATTGCTACCTCGACTTCAGACCTTGTTATTAATCTACTCATGAATTCAACTTCTTCCTGGTTTAGTTTTGGGAGGGTGTAAGTGTCCAGGAATTTATCCATTTCTTCTAGATTTGCTGGTTTATGTGCATAGAGTTGTTTGTAGTAATCTCTGATGGTAGTGTGTATTTCTGTGGAATTGGTGGTGATATTCCCTTTGTCATTTTTTATTGCATCTATTTGATTCTTCTCTCTTTTCTTTTTCATTAGTCTGACTAGCTGTCTATATATTTTGTTGATCTTTTCAAAAAACCAGCTCCTCAATTTATTGATTTTTTGAAGGTTTTTTTTTTTTTGTCTCTGTCTCCTTCAGTTCTGCTCTGATCTTAGTTATTTCTTATCTTTTGCTAGCTTTTGAATTTCTTTGATCTTGCTCCTCTAGCGCTTTTAATTTTGACAATAGGGTATCGATTTTAGAACTTTCCTCGCTTCTCATGTGGGCATTTAGTGTTATAAATTTCCCTGTAGACACTGCTTTAAATGTGTCCCAGAGATTCTGGTATGTTGTGTCTTTGTTCTCATTGGTTTTGAAGAACATCTTTATTTCTGCCTTCATTTCATTATTTATTCATGCACACGTATATTCATTGTGGCACTGTTTACAATAGCAAAGACTTAGAACCAACTCTAATGTCCATCAGCGATAGACTGGATAAAGAAAATGTGGCACATATATACCATGGAATACTATGCAGCCCTAACAAAGGATGAGTTCATGTCCTTTGTAGGGACATGGATGAATCTGGAAACCATCATTCTCAGCAAACTGACACAAGAACAGAAAACCAAACACCACATGTTCTCACTCATAAGTTGGTGTTGAACAATGGGAACACATGGACACAGGGAGGGGAACAGTACACACTGGGGTCTGCTGGGGGTGGGGGGCCTAAAGGAGGGATAGCAGGTGGTGGGGATAACATTATGATAAATACGTAATGTAGGTGACGGGGGGATGGAGGCAGCAAACCACCATGGCATGTGTATACCTATATAACAATCCTGCAAGATCTGCACATGTACCCCAGAACTTAAAGTAAAATTGAAAAAAAAAAGCATAAGAGAAAATCTACATAAATTTTAGTTTAATGAGGAGATTTAAAATTCAACACCAAAAGTGTCATCAATGAAGGAAAAATTAGCCAAGTTGGACTTTATTAAAATAAAAATCTTGTGCTTTTCAAAGATAAAGGGATAAAAACAGAAGCTACAGATTAGCAGAAAACATCTGTAATACACATATGTGATAAAGAACTTGTCTCTACAATATACAAGGGTTCTTAAAACTCAACAATAGAAAATAAATGAAAATAGTTGAAGATCTGAACAGTCACTACACCAAAGAAGATATACAGATGGCAAATAAGCATAATAAAAGTGCTGAACGTCCTTTGTCATTAGAGAATTGTGTACTAAAATGAGATACCACTACACACCTATTAGAATGTCTAAAATATAAACAAAAAAAAAAGACCAATTGCTAGTGAAAATGTAGAGCAACAGAAACTCTCATGCATTGCTGGTGAAAATGCAAAATGTTACAGCCACTTTGGAAGACAGTTTGGCATTTTCTTAAAAAAACTGAACATAGTCTTATGATAAGATTTATCAATCCCACTCCTAGGTATTTAGGCAATTTGTATGTGAATGTATACAATAGCTTATTTCATAATCACCAAAAATAGAGGCATCCAAGATATATTTCATTTGGTGAATGGATATTTTTATTTTTAGATTAAAAAAACAGAATGGAGTCCAGAAATAGACCTGCACACATATATTCAGGTGATTTATGACAAAGGCAATAATGCTGAAAGTATAGTTTTTCCAACAAATGGTGCATGAAAAATTGAACATTTATACACAAATAATAATAATAATAATAACCTAGACAAATCATTAGGTATTTCACAAAAACAAACTCAAAATACATCATAGACCTAATGCAAAATGCAAAAATTATACAACTTCTAAAAGAAAACGAGAAAATTTACATAACCGTAAGTTTGGTAAAAAGTTTTTAAATGCTATAACAAAAGCAAAAGTAGCACACTTAGTATCCAAATGTAGATTGCTAGAACCATTTTCTATTAAAAGGAACAAGATCTCTGGAGAAATGGCTTATTTTAGGACTAGGGCAGGGCATAAACCAATGAGCCTGGAGCTTCCTGTAGCCCTAGAAATTAAGGGCTGAAAAATATGATAAAGGACATCATAATGCTGTATTCAGCCAAATCCAGACTATGGAAAACTGGAAAGAACATAAGTTCTGTTTCTTTCCAACAACAACAAAACAGTGGCAAGAAAACAGGTCATGCGGAGGGGACCTACAGATGACAGAAGACTTAAGGTGTATGACCAAAAAAATCACTATATAATACTATATTTGGGTACTCATACAAAGAAACACAATTTTTGTAAAGTATAAGTCTACTTGATAAGTGTGTAAAACAGTTGAATATTTGAGAATCATGTATTTATTTTATTAGAAATGAAAATAATATTGGGTTTTTGTTTAATACAAAGTCCTTATCTTTTAAAAACACAAATTGAATTATTTAGAGATGAAATCCTTTGATGTCTTAGATTTGCTCCATGTTATTCCAGCAGCTTAGATGCAGGTAGGTGAGTGTCTAACTAGAAAGATTTGCTGTGTAGTTAAGATTGTTGATGCTGAGTGTCAGATATGCAGGGTTCATTGTATATGTCTCTCTATTACTCTATATGTGTGAGGCTCTCCCTAATAAAACATTTTTTATCATAAATATTCCATTAAAAGTTAAATCATAAGTGAAACTGATCACTTTGCAGAAATAAATAGTGACCAAATTGATCCAAAAATAAAACTTTATACAAACCGAAGCTATGTGATATTCAAAGCTCAAGCCACCCTCAAACGTTCCAGGTTGGTCAATTTTGGAGGCTGATTCTATTAAATAATCAGGGGAAACTAACCATCATCTTTATCTCAACTCTTCCAACACACACAAAATATAGACAATTGTTTAATTTGTTCTCCCAGACTAGCCCACTTGGATTCAAAAATCAGATGAGGACCACCTCCTACCCCAATATAAAAAAACACATCAAGCAAGGTCTCTTACATAGCAGCAAACATCATATGTAAATGAGTAGAATATTAAATGAACAAACTGGCTCTGCCCAAGGAAAGACAATATGATTCCAGGATAGAAAAAAAAGTTTCATTGTAATTCTTTACGTACAAAATAGAGGATAAAAAATATGATTATGTGAATGAATACAGAAAAGCCTTTTGAAAGAAATTCAATATGAGTTCATGGTAAAAATATTTAATTAACCTATATTGAATGATAACTTCCATTTCCAAAAATCAACAGCAAACATACTTAAATGTGAAACGTTCAAAGAATTATCATTAACGTCAGGAACAAGAAGTAGATGTAGGCTATTATCATCTCTATGTTTTAAATCATCGTTGAGACAAAAGTCAGAGCTATAAGTATCAAAATAAATAAGGAGTGTGAATATTGGAAAAATACACTATGTTTAGTGATAATATTATTATTGATCTTGAAAATTCAAAGGAGTGTAACAGATTACTATAGCAAAATCAAAATCTTTGACAGGCAAAAGCAATACCTAATTAGAACAAATAATAGAAAATATGCCATTTGAAATAGCAACAAAATCCAAGAATTACCTGAAAAGAATTCTAACAAAAATGTAGGAAGTCTTTATAGAGGCAACTACCAAAGTATACTGACAGATTCAGGTAAAAAGGGTCTGAAATAAAGAGCAGCATAACCTATTTATTGATGGGGAACAGAACACTGTAAAAATGTCAATGCTGCTTAAATTATTTGCAATTTAGTGCCTTGCCTGTAACCGGCAAAATTACAATCAAACTTGGGCTGCTGTTCTCTGCTTCCCAAATCAACCCTGGGAAATTATAGAAGGGGAAAAGAAAGAGAGAAAGAAGGAAGGAAGGAAGGAGGAAGGAAAGAGGAAGGAAAGATGGAAGGAAGGAAAGAAAAGGAATAAGAAGAAAAAGAGACAGAGAAAAAGAAAGAAGGAAAAAAGAAAAGAAAGGAAGGAAAGGAAAGGAAAGAAAGGAAAGGAAAGGAAACGAAACGAAACGAAACGAAAGGAAGACAACAGTGTCAGCAATAAAATCTAAGCAATGAAACAGAGAAAGACCTGGGTGAGACTAAAGATTGTGTTGAACTGGTACTTGTATTTGGGGCAATGTTGGTTGGAAGGGGGTCAGCAACAGAGATGTAAGAGATGTCTGTAACCTGCCTATATGGCAGATGGCAGAACAAATAGGATGAACATTTTTAAATTTCCGTCTCACTTCGTTGCACAATCTGAAGCAACACCTCAAAATACAATGCCAGTACCCCTAGAGTAATACCAGGACACTGGGAAAACTGTGTTGGTCAAGGTATGATTCCGGAGTTCTGCTAATAACCATCCGTAACTAACACAGTGG
>CAUYLG010044828.1:0-35030 GCA_963573385.1 Cacajao melanocephalus
GGAGAGATAGCATGGGGAGAAATGCCAGATATAGGTGATGGGGAGGAAGGCAGCAAATCACACTGCCATGTGTGTACCTATGCAACAATCTTGCATGTTCTTCACATGTACCCCAAAACCTAAAATGCAATAAAAAAAAAGTGAGAAACTCCTATGCTAAAGCTGTCTATGCTTTGCCCAGGGAAGAAAGGGCCCACCAGGCAGAAAAGAGCAAAGTACAAAGTATCAGAAATAAATCATAAATATTAGACCTTTTGATGTCTTTACTTCCGAAGATAATTTTTTATATTCCTTTCACACCACATTGATCAGATCCTTTTGTAAAAAAAAATTAAACATTAAAAAAGCCTCTATAAGATACAGATTCCTGCATGTATTTAAACTCCAATTATATACTCATTGGTATAATGATAAACAATTACCTCAGCTACTTAAGTGTGCACTCTTTGAGGCTAGTGACTGGGTTTCCATCAAAAAATAGGTATTGGTCGGGCGTTGTGGCTTATGCCTGTAATCCCAATATTTTAGAAGGCTGAGGCAGGAGAATTGCTTGAGCCAAGGTATTTGAAAACAACCTTGACAACATAGCTAGACTCTGCATATATATATATATATATATATATATATATATATATATATACACACACACACACACACACATATATATACATATATATGTGTGTATATATATGTATACATATATATGTACATATATATATGTGTGTGTATATATATGTATATATATGTGTGTGTGTATATATATGCACATATATATGTGTGTATATATATGTATACATATATATATATATTAGCCAGGCATGATGCCATCCACCTGTAGTCACAGCTACTTGAGAGGCTGAGGCAAGTAGATTGCTTGAGTCCAGAAATTTGAAACTGCTTGAAACTGCAGTTAGTTATGATCATGCCACTGAACTCCAGCCTGGGCAACAGAGCAAGACCCTGTCCCAGAAAAACAACAACAACAAAAAGAAAGTAGACATTGCTTCATAAAGAGAGACGTCAAATAAAGTGGCTTCAAGAAGTCAGAGACATGTTTTTCTTGCATATAACTGTTATGCTTTGTCTGGCAGCTCCCTGACATCAGAAACCTGGAATCTATCATATTTCTCCAGTATTCTTATAATATTTCTGTGTTATCCAGTGTATCTCATTATTATATTAGCAATCTAGGCTGCAAAATAGTGGCAGATTATCAAGAGCAAGAAAGACAATCTCTCCCTTTTTGGTCATGACCCAGCAGTCACACATACCACTTCCCCTTATATTTCATTAGGCATATCCTAGCACATGACCACTCCAAGCCAAAAGGGAGGCTATGCAGGGCTATGTTCTGGTAAATGATGCTATTTCCAAGAACAAAGGGAAGGGTAGATACTGAAGGACACCTGGTGGTACCTGCTACACCAAGCAGAAGGAGCGAGGAAGACAGAGGCCTAGAGATACATAAGTGAGTCAGCATGCTCATAGAGAACTGAATTGAGTATCTTGACTAGAAGCAGGTAGGGTTATGACTAGAAGACAAAGCAGAACCTTAAAAATGCTCAGAACATCTGAAGAAAAAGCTGAAGGTATTTTTCAAAGTGCTTTATTGCATAGTCGAATCACAACTTAAATTGGTATTAGGGAGCATGAATGAAGCTTAAACATCACTGCCTAAAGTGAAAGTAACTTTAGTGTTGAAATTACAATTGTCTTTCCTTCGAGAAATGGCACACTGAAGACCAGCAAACCATCTAGTATTACTTTTTTTTTTTTTGAAACAATTGCACTATATTGCCCAGGCTGGAGTGCAGTGGCGAGATCTCGGCTCACTGCAACCTCCGCCTCCTGGGTTCAAGCAATTATCCTGCCACAGCCTCCTGCGTAGATCAGATTACAGGTGCGCACCACCATACCCACCTAATTTTTTATATTTTTAGTAGAGACTGGGTTTCACCATTTTGGCCAGATTGCTGTCAAACTCCTGGCCTCAAGTGATCCACCTACCTCAGCCTCCCAAAGTGCTGGAATTACAGGCATGAGCCACCGTGCCTGGCCTATGAATACTTTCAATAGTCAGTTTTCTTCCTATGTATGAACAGGTTGCTGTTTCCTCAGCTGCACCATATAAAGGATTTACATTCCATATAACAGACTATAGGAAAAACCATTGCTTTCTTGACCTTTAAACATTGAGATCCACCTTCAGACCACAGAATGAAACAGAAGTCAATTGAGGGGACTATAGATTCATATAATTTATTAAGGGCATACATTCACAGAGTGGAGTCTACAAACGTTTTCTGTAAATGGCTGGATGGTAATTACTTTAGGTCTAGTAGGTCATACGGCCTTTGCTGCAAAGACTTGACTTTTGCTATTGTGCCACTAAAGTTGCTATAGATGATATGGGAATAAATGGGCATAGCTGTTTTCCAATAAAACTTTATTGACCTAAGCAGGTAGCTGAAATTGGCCTGAGAGCCCTAGTTGGCTGTATCCTGGTCTAACTTGTTAGTGTAATTACTTTTTATTGGGGTGGGAAGCATATTTTCTTTTTGACTTTACCAAAGGTAAATAAGCATGTAATGCTGTTCCCCTTCTTAACGAGACTCTTAGAGTATACCATAGTGTTTCCTCTCTTGTTAATTACGCAACACAAAGATTCATGTGATAGAAGCAGAGGAAGGAATGGCCATAGGTGTCAGGAGTTTTAGGAAGCAGATTTGAGCTGAGCCATAAAAAAATACATATACATTTAGAAAGTTTTCCTTCTATAGCATAACAATCCGTGATGCCTGCAACAATTCCAAGTCTGAACTGGGTCAAACCCGTATCAATTTATTCCATGTTTAATGGCTTTCTGAAATGTAAGCACTATGATTTCAAATATTTACCACCGGGCAGAGACAAATGCACATTTATTGCTTTCCATTATTCCCCCATCCATGAACAACAGTAGTGGCTCACTAAGACATTAAAGGATCTCACACTCCATGGCTGCAGTCACCACGTAAAAGGCTGGTTTAAACAGCAAACTTTAGAGTTTGGAAAGAGCATTTTTGTTTAAGTAAAATGAAAACACAGGTGGTTTAGTGAGTTCACTCTGCGTATAAACCCCCAAACGCCATTTAAAAAGCAGAGTAGCTAAAGGATTTCATTTTTCTGGTCAGCTCTATTCCAGGTAGAAACAACAACCCTACCATTTTTGAGAACATGGGGTGTTCAAGTGCATTTGACCCTTGGCCAGCTGTTACATGGTTTAATATCCTCTAACTAGAGAAAAAGGTGCTCCATTCAATGCTAGGTAGTTTTCAAGGGTCATACTGCGTATGCCTTTAGTTTTCCAGGGATATATTAAAATTTTCTCAGGAGTATGATGATTTTGGCCCCTGTGCACTGCAAACTTCTCCACTCCGCACTACCACTATTGGAGGAATATTATGCTTCTTTTCAAGATCTCTGGTTAGGGCCTAGTCCATCATCTTGTGTTTCTGGTTCTTTCTGTTTTTCATTAATGAAGATTTTTATGCATCTAGAGAGAAAATAGTCCCAAACTCCAACCAGTGACCGATGTGCTGACAATCACTTATCAGCATCATCACCAAATATCTAATGTGGTCTTATTTTGAATGCTGGATGAACAACTAACACATAATAAGTGAAGATCTAAGCTGAAGTAACAGTCTGCTTATAAGTGCCCCAGGCTTAAGTCGAGTGTAATGCTTGTCCATGGCAAGCACTGAGATGTACACAGGTTTTTAAAGCTGGATTGCTGAGGTTCAAATTAGCTACTTTCTGGTATGGGAATTTATAAAAACTGCTTTCCTGTTGTTTAATGTCCTCATCTGAAAAACGGTAGTGATAGTATTGTATTTACATCAGAGAAGTTTTTTGAGGATGAAAGGAGATGACATCTGTAAGACATTTAGAATGAAGACTGGCCTGTCATAAGGGCTACAGTAGCATTAGCTATGACTGTTCTGATGGTATGTGCTAAAGGTTAAGAGCTTGTTCTCTATTAAGAACTTAACACACATCATTTCATTTACTCTTCAATCAAATCTGGAAAGTTGTGTGTTTGAGAAAACAGATCTCTAGCTTTTACATAGCAGTGTTATAGAATATTTAAGAAGATTTTAAATTATAATAATAGTGTAAGTGCAGGGATTGAATCGCCAAAGCATCTGCAGAAGTTTTAATACAGGTAAGTAACTGTGAGATTCAAGTAACACCAACAAAGAGTGTTAGTATTTCTATTTGACACATAAATGGCACTTCCTTTTAACAAACATGCAGTATATAACTTACCTAAACAGGAAGCTTAGAAGTTTTGGGATCCTTGATGAATTTTGAAGATTTGGGAGATATCACATAATTTCAAATTAGGCACAGATGATTATAACTTTATATTACATTATGATATTATATTTCAAATGCACATAAATGCTTCTAGACTGCCTATGAGGATAGCTTATGAGCCCCACTATTCCGGTTTCTCCATATCCCCACCAAGTAACCCTCATGATTCTTCTGTTGTGTTGCTCATTGCATTGATTTCACCTGAGTATTATGGCATTTAAATACAAACATCACACTCAGAGAAAAGCATTTAACACATCTGGCTTCTGAGCATAGATAGCAACCCCAGACCTTGTGATGACCAGAAGTCTTCCACTCGTGTCATTAGGCCCAACAGGGAGCTGGTATCTCCCCTTTCAAAATTCATAGGTGCAATAAGCCTCTATCCCTTCAAGTCTATTGATCACTCTACACATTTCCTGTTTTCTGATACCATGCTCACTCTGGTATACTTTGTGTCCAATACAGTGTGGAAAGAACAAAGTAATGGGCCAGAAGCAAAAGGTAATTATCTAAGAGATGAGTTCAGGGATCTGGAGAAAAATCGAAACAAGAATCTTAAGAAGAGATTAAGCCACATGAATCGTAATAGAGAGTAAAGTTAGTACTAACTTAAAGTGAGCGTTTTCAGCATGCAAGGCATTATATTCAGTGTGTTATATGAATTATTTTGTGCTTTTATTGTCACAACAACCTATGTGGTGAATATAATGAATGGCCTAATTATATTGATTGGGGGATAATTACATAGTGTTCAATGTTAGTCATTGAAGTTTTGCTAATTTGAAAGAGAAAGTGCGAAAATAAGAAGGAAGGATATGAAAGAAAAAGAATGAAAGAAAAAGAAGGCCTTATCCTTCAAAAATTCATACACAAAGTGAGATGTCAGAATATGGTGTTGATTTTGAACCTCAAGGAATTGGATATTAATAAAAAATTACTTAAATTTCTTAAGTATTTTTGAAAAGGAAATAGGCTGGTGTGGTGGCTCACAATTGTAATCCCAGCACTTTGGGAGGCTGAGGCAGGTGGATCACGAGGTCAGGAGTTTGAGACCAGCCTGGCCAAGACAGTGAAACCCATCTCTACTAAAACTACAAAAACTAGCCAGGTGTGGTGGGCAGGAGCCTGTAATCCCAGCTACTCAGAGGGATGAGGCAGAAGAATCGCTTGAGCCTGGGAAGCAGAGGTTGCAGTGAGCCGAGATCATCACACTGCACTCCAGCCTGGGTGACAGAGTGAGACACTGTCTCAAAAAAAGAAAAAAGGAAATACATGAGGTCAACCAAGAACTAGGAGAACCAAATGAGAGAGTAGTGTTCTTATAGCTGTGGAAAATTGCTTAAGGCTACATGAGTAGAAGCAAAGTATTTAGGTCACAGGAAGGACTTTCGTGTTACTACTATCCACGGCATGAGATAGTGATAGTAGCTATCTATGTATAAAGATTGTTTTTTAAACTGTGAATGTCATATCTATTGTGCAGCAAATGTGATGCACTCTATGATTAAAATATTTGAAACGCATTAGTAATTAATCACCGTGCTCAAGCCCACTGAGCTCATATGTTCCTCAGAAGTTGTCTTGAGGCAGCACTTTCAACAGGCACTCCAGATTGGTTGGACTTGTCAATGCAAAATATGATACATTTTCACTTCTAAGAACTGTTAAGTACAAGTACGCAACAATTTTATTTATTATTATGTGGGTTAGAGATCTGTCTTGGAGGATTGAATAATAATTATTATGTTCTTAAAATGATATTATTATGGCTATTCTGCTCTTCAAAGAAAATGCTGCCTTCAACAGTCCCACTCTAACCATGGAGCTGCTGAGAACCACTATAAGAGAGCTGAGGAAGTTGAGGAAAATAAGAGTTGAAGAAATTCACAACTAATGGGGAAAAAAATCAATAAAACTAATGTCAAAAGTGAACACACAAAAATTTGCACATGCACCTATGTGTGTGTATTTTGATGGTATATTCTCACTAGGTCGCCGTGGTAATATGACTGAGTTCAACTGAGCTACCTTTTGTATCATTCTCTTCTTTATGTGGTTCCAAGTGAGAGAGAGCTACAAGAGAGATTTGTAAGATTTTTGGAAAGAGATGAAAAAAGAACCAATCTGAAACTTGGAACACAGACATAGTGTGCTACTCACTATGACATCTTGAGCATGTCTTCATCGATGTACTGATGCACTTAGTTGAGTGAAGGAAAGCTGTCTAGCTCACAGCTACTCCCAATCTTATCAGGCTTCTCCTGCCAAATTCTGCAAATCCTGGGCTGCATGTGTAATCAGCTTCATGGCAAAAGGTGCCAAATTCTCCTGCAGGTCACCTGCACAATCAGTGTTGGCAACCATGAGATACAGATGTGGGTATCTGTGAAGATGTTTGTTTTCATAGGTTTCTGATGGTCTTTGCACTCCTGCACTTGAGTTTCCGTACCCATGAGATGCCTCAGCTAACTTATGGCTCATTCAGGCCCACCCAACACTAAATGCAAAGACAATGCTCTTGCATACACTTCCTTTTTTTTTGTTTTATTGAGAAGGAGTTTTGCTCTTGTTGCCCAGGTTTGAAGTGCAGTGACGAAATCTCAACTCACTTCAACCCCTGCCTCCCAGGTTCAAGCGATTCTTCTGCTTCAGCCTCCCAAGTAGCTGGGATTGCAAGCATGCACCACCATGCCTGGATTATTTTTGTATTTAGTAGAGATGGGGTTTTACAGTGTTGGTCAAGCTGGTCTCGAACTCCTTACCTCAAGTAATCCACCTGCCCCGGCCTCCCAAAGTGCGGGGATTTTAGTGTGAACCACTGCTCCCGGCTGCATAGAATTCTTAACTAGCCCCCATAATCGTGTAAAATCTAATTCCTGAAAATAAACCCTTATACTTTGTTACTCACAGAGATTTTGCTTTTCTGATAGAAACCTGATTGCTCTAATAACTAAAATTTTAAGGGTAAGACATCTTTTGTTGCCATGGATTTAAATACAAGCTTTACCATTAATTGGCTGAGTGACCCTTGTATGTTGCTTAGCATTTATAAACCACAGTTTCTAATCTTTAAAATGGAAACAATAACATCTTTCTTGTAAGATTGATATGAGGATTAAATGAGGTAATATAAATAGTTTATCTTTGGGCCAAGCTTGCACTATGACCTTAATGAAAGATAATGGTTATTGTCATTTGTGAGTTTATCACTTGTTAGTTTTATGATTTTAATATATCATTCATTTTAGCAAAGCTTAAGTTACACTGTGGCTGTTTTAAAATTAAGAGATAATACTTTAAAATTACCTGGTCCCAAATCTATGTAGAAGAATGAACCCTAATATAAACTCTGGTCTTTAAGTGATAATGTTGTATTAACATACATTCATCATTTATAACAAATGCACCACTCTGGTGGGTGATGTTGATAATGGGGGAGGCAATGAACACATAGGGAGAGGGAGTATACGGGATATCTCTGTACCTTCCCTTCAATTTTGGTGTGAACCTAAAACTCCTCTTTTTAAAAAGCTGTTAAAATATAAAAATAAAATAACACTTTGGAAATTACCTAGCCAAGTCCTTGATCTGTTTGGTACTCAACATATTAAATAGCACAATGAGTAAAACATCAATTATATTTTATATGTTTTAATCAATGGGTTATGTATGTTCATTTAATTTCTATTTATTCTTGCCTTAATAATAATTGCAGGCTTTCCTTATTCTACAGTAGTATTCAGTTGCTTGTAAATAATTGAGCATTGTTGATGATACTACTTAATTAACAGGCATAATTTTTCTACACTTTGTTGTCCATTCTAAAGTCTAAAGCTCTCTGATGTTGTACTTAAGAAAACTGATCTACCGTCTTCTGGAACTTTTATGGTCTCATAGAAGGAGAAAAGCACAGACTGTTCAGTCCCTCTTATTCATAACCTGCCCCCTATATCCTAGCACATAAGACCATGTAGTTCAAATCTGACTTTAATATATCCTGTTTCCTTTATTCCCCCATTGGTGATTGCAAAAGCCTCATTCATACTTGCGTGCTGTTTGGCTCCCTCTCCTAGTTGCTGTGACCACTTTCCAGTTTTCTTAAATATTCTCATGAGGAAAAGTCCACATCTTAGGTATAAGGAAAACAAAATCCTTACATTTACAAAAAGTCCAAAATTGTATGTTTTATCTATGTGAAGCAAAATTTGTAGTTGAGAAGGTATTACTGTATCATTAATAATTTATTTAATGGGAAATAGGAAGTACACACACGCTGACAATATTAGACAAGAAAGAGGTAATTCTGTATTCTGTGATTTAGCCCATCTTATCCATTTTCTTTTACGCACTGAATATATTGCAAATAATCTTCATGGTCTGCTATTTTCTGAGATGAATTTTTAAATTCATGAGTTATTTTATACTGTCTTTTTAAAATATTTAAATAAATTCGTGAATTCAGGCATGCTCTTATGTCTCAATTTAGGTTTGTCCTTAATGTTTTGCTTTCTCATTTGGCCCATCTATCCACTGGTATCCCATTCCCAGTTTGGTTCTATGCATCCAGTGGTCTGACTAAAGCCCTTGTTCTTGTGTTTATGCTCTAACAGAAGATAGAGGATAATGATCATGTCAACTTCTTCTGCCTCCATTGAAAGTCTATTCCTTTTTTAACTATAAATTTCCAGTGGTTTGGTTGAAGCATACTGATAATTTTCAAGATTCTCTTCTATTCTTGGTTTATTATTCTTGCCCTGTGAAATAATTTTTCCAAAACCTTCTCCTATTTCTCTTTGCATTCCTCTGTCCTCAGAATGTTATTAGTCTAGACATGGCCTCCCTCTCTTCTTTTGTCTGCGTGCCTTCTTTCACTTTTGTTAGAATTTCTTTTAACTCTGTCACTCTTCTGTATGCCTCCTCTATGATTTTTCCCTTACGTTTGTGAGAAGTGTGGGGCTATATCTAAGAATGTTTATTCTTAGATACCTAATGGCTACATAACCCAGTCACTCACATCCATTCCACCTATTTTTCTTCTGAAACGTCTCATGGAACAGCACTGTAGATAAGCAAGGAAAAGAATGTAGCTTCAGAAAACTAGAATTATTGTCTGTTCAACATATACCTGTATGTGCAGACTAGGAGCTTCAGGATGGGAAGTGGTACTGCTAGTCATAGTCTCACCCCGAGGTGACCCTTCTGCCTGGGCTCCACCATTCCCACTCCTGACCCCCCTGGAATCAGGTAAAGCAAAGTGAGCTTTGTGTCACCCTGTCCTCCCTTGCCAGAGAAGAAACTCTCCCATCCCATCCTACCATCTCTGGGGGCACAGCCCTGCACCCTCCACCCCAGATCCTTGGCAGCTCTCCTCCCAAACAGGTCTGTACAGGTGTTCTTTATTTCACATGAGGTACACTTTCCAACCAAATAAAGTCAATTTTTCTAAAAAAAAAAAAAATCTTTACTTCTAACATGTTCCATAACTCTGTTATCAATAATTTAAAAAGATTGCTTTATATAAACAATATTCTTGCCCTCTATATTTAAAAAGTGGGTTTATGTGATTTTATTTAATTAAGATTACTATAATAACATTTCCTCAGCTCACTATGTTATAATTTATAAAAAAAATTCATTGTGTTTGCTGAGTTGACTTAGGAAGTTAATAACCAATTTGTTTTCAGGAAAGACTATTAGAAATAGTGCAATTCTTTTATATATTGCATGAATCTTTAAGAATATCAGTAGATCTCTTAAACTGGAAATTTCAAGCTTTAAGAAGTCTGAGAAAACTCTGATCTTTGTATTCAAAAATTTTATTTTATGTGCAACTATATAGTTTTCCATAAATAAGATCAAAAGCATTGATCAAATGCTCTAATAGTCATAATAATTGTAAGAGTAATAATAACTAATTAATATGTGCCAGATTGTCGAAATGACAGCATAGATGATTTTATTTAATGACAGCTGTGTCTCTACATAGGTATTATTATCATATTCTTAAAAATAATATTTATTGTGAATATTGATATAAATAAGGACATCGCAGCCCAGGGAAGTGAAATAACATTCCTAATATTAAAAATCTGGCAAGTGTTAGAACTGGGATTTGACCGTAACCTGAACCTAGAACCCTCTATTGGTAAACATGACTGGTTCCATGTCCCCAAAAATTCTTTTTTATCATACAGTAAAAAGCAAAAATAATATGCTACACTATGAAATGAATGAATATTATAGTGTTCACTGATAATTCTTCTAATTAAAATGAAGTGTATGAGGCTATCTTATTCATAAAAGAAAACCTGTGTTTTGGTGTGTGTTGCCATGAATCTTTTCTTTGACCTTGATTATACCAGTGAACCACCATCATCTTCAATGTGTTAACTCCAGGTTAACAGGGTCAATCCAGATCAGTATTTTCCAAACTACTGCCCGAAACCCAAAAACTTTTTGTGTGATAGTTTCAAATGAAAATAAGTAAACATGTCCATATCAATAATATATTTATTTCAATTTTAGTATTAGAAAAAATATAACGATCACATCAAATGTGCGACTTCATGAATATTATCTTTTAGCAAGAGACTAATACTATTGAATTTAAAAAGAAAAAAAGATAATTTATTTTAAAATGCTCTAATATGTAAAAATCATGAATATGATACAGACTTCTAGGTAAAATGAATTAGATAATTCTAAGAATAAAGAAGACACAGAAAATAAGTTCCATGAGCATATGGAATCTGAAACTTGAAAGTATCAATAATTGTTGAATCAAATGAATGAATAAAAGAATATGAATTTTATGGCACAGGCCTGTAACACTACAAACAGCACTTTTAAAATAAATTTTATATTAAATAAAATTCATTCAACAAATTTATTCAACACATATTTATTAAGCCTTTGTTTTATAATCTGTCCATTTACCAGGCACAGAGGACACAGTGGTGGACCTGTTAGGCAGGATGTCATAAAACACTGACAACAGGGGTTTCCTACACCTTGTCTTCAAACACACAACTGTAGCTGTAATGCACCCAGAATTGAGTAACACTCTAAACCTGTTAAAGAATCACTAAATGGTAACTGTGCTTGTGTGTGTGCTTTTTTGGGAAATGTTGTAATTCATCTCCCAGAAGGCTAGTAACATCATTCCAGTCTCTTGCATGCCACACGATCCCGGTAAGATAGATGTGGTCTTACACTCAGATGTTAGTAAGTTATTTAATGGAAATCTTTTAAGATTGTTCTCATGCCTGTAACCCCAGCACTTTGGGAGGCTGAGGTGGGCAGATCACGAGATCGAGAGATCAAGATCATGCTGGCCAACATGATGAAACCTGGTCTCTACTAAAAATACAAAAAGTAGTCGGGTGTGGTGGCATGCGCCTGTGGTCCCAGCTACTCGGGAGGCTGAGGAGGAAGAATTGCTTGAACCCAGAAGGCAGAGGTTGCAGTGACCCGAGATTGTGCCACTGCACTCCAGCCTGGCAACAGAGCAAGACTCTGTTTAAAAAAAAAAAAAAGTTTGTTCAATGTTTCTTTTCTTTTTTTGCCAATGTCAATATCAACAGAGGCAGCATAAGATAGTATAGAAAGACCACTTACCAAAAACCTGGTCTGAACTCTTGGCTGTGATTTATCCTGCAGCTTTGTTTTGAATATTTAACATGCTAGCTGAGCCTCAGTTTGTCATCTAGGAAATGATGACACCACATCTCTTTCCTCAGGATATCATGAACCACGTAAGATAAAATATAAAATTAAACATTGAAAACAGTACTTGAATTAGCCTCATTCCAATCCAAACTAGGGCAAAATGAAAATCACAAGTCACCTAAATAGAAAACCCAAATAAATCATCTGCCTGTTTTACAAAAACATTTTTATTTTTTGATAAACACTATTGGATCATCTTACTGTTAAAGGAAAAAGGATATGGGAAAGACACAGAAAAAATAGGAATCATAAGTAAGAAGAATTATAAGAGGTATTAGTCCATTTTCACACTAATATAAAAAATACTCGAGACTGGGTAATTTATAAAGGAAAGAGGTTTAATTGACTCACAGTTCCACATTGCTGGGGAGGCCTCGGGAAACTTGCAAGCATGGCAGAAAGGGAAGCAAACACATCCTTCTTCACATAGCAGCAGGAGAGAGAAGTGCCTAGCAAAGGAGGAAGGACTCTTATTAAACAATCAGCTCTTTTAAGAACTCACTCACTATCACAAGAATACCATGAGGGTAACCACCCCATGATTCAGTTACTTCCTACCCGGTACTCCCCCCTACAACACCTGGAGATAATGGGAACTACAATTCAAGATGAGATTTTGGTGGGGACACAGGCAAATCATATCAAGGTGGAAAACACTATAATAGATGCACAAAGAAGGCATCAAGAAAATATCAAGGAGGAAACAGTTTCAACTTGCAGGTAAAGGAAACTCAGCTTTAGTTTGTGATGTTTCAAAACAATAGGACCTGGTAGTAAGGAAATTTGTCTCTCTAGCATTTGCAGTATAATTTTCTTTTCTTTCTTTCTTTATTTCTTTCCTTCCTTCCTTCCTTCCTTTCTTTTTTATTTTTTTTTTCTTCTTGAGAGAGAGTCTCACTCTGTCACCCAGGCTGGAATGCAGTGACACGATCTCAGCTCACTGCAACCTCTGCCTCCTGGGTTCAAGTGACTCTCCTGCCTCAGCCTCCCGAGTAGCTGGGACTACAGGCACCCACAACTACACCTGGCTAATTTTTATACTTTTAGTAGAGATGGGGTTTCACCATATTGGCCAGGCTGGTCTTGAACTACTGACCTTGTGATCCGCTCACCTTGGCCTCCCAAAGTGCTGGGATTACAGGCATCAGCCACCACACCTGGCCACAGTATTTTTTTTTTATTTGTAAAAATAAAACATTATAATTTATTGAGTTATTATTTGACAAGGACTGGTCCAAGTGCTTCATAAGCTTACTATTTTAAGTCTCACAACTCTCATGATCACTTAGGTGAAACTAAATTACTACAAGAGCTTCATCCGTAGGAGGCTTCCTGTAATAAAGAGTCACCTACACTAATTAATTATGTGCAAATACAGAAACAATTTTCACTAAGAATCCTTTAAGAAAGAAAGAAAATCAGGTAATATATGGTAGATTTTTGGTTAGTGTTTTCAAATTCTATCTGGATGTAGTTATCGTGATTTCTATGCTAGAGTAAATGGCTTCCACATTTGCTCATATATATATGTGTATATACATATATACACACACACACATATAATTTATGTAGATGGGTGTCACAATTTTTATATACCTTTTTCAAATATGGCTTACACAGTAAGACAGTAACTAATGATAAAATCTTTGGTCAGGTTGAAACTTTCCATGTGGTAAGAATTAGTATCTGTCAAGAAACAATGCCACAACAGTGTCACTTTTAAGCGCTATCACTGTTCATGAATGCAAAAATTGTCTTGCTGGAAAGAAGTCACAGTCTCTACACACATGGCTGAGTAAATAGGTAAATAAACAACTGTCACAAAAACTGTGGATTGAAATATAATTTTATAATCGACCAAAATATAAGTATCTGCAGTCTTAACTTGAAGATCAGAGTACTGCCTGAAAACAATGTTATAGAAAGGTAATACTATGAAAAAAACTACATGTTTATGCCTCATAAGAATCACAATTTTAAAGCTAATTGAACTCGGTTTATATTATTGAACTTAGTTGGCATTTATTTGTGTTTTCAATATTTCAATTTATTTTTGTTTTCAATATTACATAATATAAATAAGTACTTATAGAGAGTTTAATTGCTATAACATTTCATTAGCATTATTTGTATAACTATTTTGCAATTTATAAATTAGATATATGTATATATGCATGTGCGTGTATATGTGTTGTATACATATATAATCTAATTATTGACCATTTTCAAATAAAAAAACTGACATTAGGAAAAGATAAGCGGCTTTCCAGGATCACTAGGACAAGTTCATGAACGTAGAATTATTATGGCCCAATAGCTTATAGACTACACAGAAAAGTCAAAATGGAACTTCTGATGTTATATTCACATTTGTTCATAGGAGGGGGACAACTTTTATAATCATGAAGTTGTGGGTTTTAGAAATCCAGCCCACCAGTGCTTCTTTCAGAGATCTTTATCTATGTGTGGCGCTTTTATCATTACCAAATCATTTAGGAGGGAGTTTGGCTCCTTTTTCTTCCCTATTCAGACAATTGAAGTAGATGAGATGTTTCTAAAAAGTAGTAATAATAGTAGTAATCAAAAAAAGCAGCAATATTATGAACAACTAATGTTATCAGAACACTCAAGATGGACTAAGTTATATCTCATATATTAACTTTAATCATCTCAAAACCTTTCTAATTAAGAATCTTTATAATCGTTTTTGTTACTATTATTATTAAGAGGAAAATGTAGCTTCAGAAATTTGGTGTTATATGACTATAGTAATATAGAAAATTAATAATGAATCTGGAATGAGTCACTCTACTTCATCTTCCACATGCCTTTCTCTTATCACAAAACTAACAAAATTTTTCATCATGAAGAAAATACAATTAGAAAGTGACTGGGTTTTCCCCCCCCACCCTCCCATAAGATACAATTTATGAAAACTGTACTAGCTGAAAACCACAAACCATATGTTTTCTGATTCTATTTAAAAATGTATGAAGAAAAATTAACTTCTCTTTCAAAGGAAATGTTGCAAAATATAAGCAGAGGCTGTTCTCCTACAGTGTGAGATTTCATAAAGCAAAGAGGATAATTGGAATTTGATTAATAAGAAAACATTATTTGCATTAAACAGACTACTACTAGTTGCAGTACAATCAAGATCTGAATCCACGGAAGGTGGAACTAATAATTTAGTTTTTGTATGAGAAAATCAGAAGCACAGAGGTATTTTTGACGTTATTGTTCCGTTAGAATTGTAGTATTTCATTTTCTTTTTCTCTTTTTCTTCTTTATAACTTCAATGTAGTGTCATTTTCTGGCGATTGTGAACAATGCCACAATCAAAATTACAAGATCAGGTAAAAGATAACGAAAGAGACTGTGAGCCTTTGGAAGATTGAAGGGCAAAGAAAAGAATTTTATTTATTTGTTGGATAAATTTTGTTTAATCAAATTATTATTTTTGCAAACCATACAAAATACACTTAAAGCTATTATGGATGTATTTGTTATTTAGTATCTGAAACTCCCTAACCAATATCCATTTATTCTTCCACAAAATGTATTTTTCTCATGCAACTTTGCCTACCAATACAACAATCATGTTATAAAAGAGCAAACTTCATTGAAAAACAGAAGTTGCATAATGTGCAGTCTTATTCATTTCTCTTGTGCTTTTTTTTTCAATTTTCCATGAATATGCTACTTTAAAATCATTTCAAATATAAAATATTTAAAAAATCTAGATGGACTGAGGTGCGTAGATCACCTGAGGTCAGAAGTTCGACCAATATAGTGAAACCCTGTCTCTACTAAAAATACAAAAAATAGCCATGTGTAGTGGCAAATGCCTGTAATCCCAGCTACTAGGGAGGCTGAGCAGGAGAATCCCTTGAAACTGGGAAGTGGAGGTTGCAGTCATGCAGTCAGCTGAGATTGTGCCATTGCACTCCAGCCTTGGCGACAAGAGTCAATCTGTCTAAAAAAACACAAAAATTTAGATGGAAAACTCAGTTTTGATTTTATGAACCTCATTCAGGCTTTTAGGGTGTTATACAATATCCCTATTAGTTAGCCCCTTCTAGAAGCCTTATTCTTCTTGACTTTTTAATAACTTTAAGAAAAGGAGTCTTAGGCTGGGTTTCCAAAATTTCTTTCTAAATCCCAGATGCCATATTCACCTATCATACACACACACACACAAACACACACACAAACACACACACACACACACACACACACACACACATATACACACACAGGATAGAGACGTAACTTCTGTATTAATCAAGGTTCTCCACAGGAAAAAAAATAGGATCCATAAATGTGTAGAAAGATTTACTGTAAGGATTTTCTCAAATGATTATAGAGGCTGACAAGTTTCAAAGTCTGTAGTCCTCAAAGAGGAGGCACAGCAGAGATGATGGTGTGTGTCCAGTCTGAGTCTGAAGGCCTGAGAACCTGCAGAACTGAATATGTTGTTCCAGACTGAAGGCTGGTAGGCTTGAGACATAGCAGGAGCTAATGTTGTAGTATAAGTCCGAGGGCAAGAAAAAGTTAATGTTCTAGCTCAAAAGTAGCTGGGCAGGAGGAGTTCCTGCTCACTTGAGGACAATCTGTTTTTGTTGTTGTCTATTTGCTATTTAGGCCATCAAATAGTTGGATGAGATCTACTCATATTAGGGAAGTCAACCTGCTTTACTCAGACTCATGAAACATCGCCAGAGACACACCCAGTTTTACTAAATGTTTTAGTAAATGTCTGGGCATCAAATGTGTTATAGTCCATTCTCACACTGCTATAAAGATACTGCCTGAGGCCAGGCACAGGGCTCACACCTGTAATCCCAGCACTTTAGGAGTCCCTGGCAGGCGGATCACCTGAGGTCAGAAGTTCTAGACCAGCCTGATCAATATGGTGAAACCCCATCTCTACTAAAAATATAAAAATTAGCCAGACATTGTTGCATGCTACTGTAGTCCCAGCTTTTCAGGAGGCCGAGATAGGAAAATTGCTTGAACCTGGGAAATGGAAGTTGCAGTGAGCTGAGATCACACCACTGCACTCCAACCTAGGCAGCAGAGAGACACTCCACCTCTAAAAAAAAAAAAAAAAAAAAAAAAAGAAGAAGATACTACCTGAGACTGGGTAATTTTTATAAAGAAAAGATATTTAATTGACTCATAGTTCCATGTCTGGGGCAACCTCAGAAGATTTATAATCATGGTGGAAGGCAAACGGGAAGCAAGGCACATTTTACCTGGTGGCAGGAGAGAGAGAGCAAGAAGGAGGAAGTGCCAGACACATCCAGCAACCAGATCTCATGAGCACTCACTGGTTATCACAAGAACAGCATGAGTGAAACCAACCCTATGATCCAAACAGCTCCCACCAGGTCACTCCCTCAACATGCGGGGATTACAATTTGAAATAAGATTTGGGTGAGGACATAAAGCCAAACCATATCACCAGAGCTAAGTCAACACATTACACCTTCCTTAAAATATTTATTTTAAAAGTATTTTTCTAGACTGTTATCTTGGAGAGAAAAATTCACTCTGTTGACACCTTGTCATCATCAATGACCTACACTCCTCTCATCTCCAGTAATTTATTTGAAACTGTAGTTTGAACAGATATTCTGAATTCAAATCCAGGATTCACTATGGAACAATTGGCACCTTGCTTAACCTCTGTAATTCTCAGTTGCTTGTCTGAAATATGGCATATTTTATCAAGCTCATGAACTGCTGTGAGGATTGCAGCCTCCTCCTCTCCCCGCACCCACTACCATGGCATATAGAAACCCTCTTATTCAACTCCTTCATTCTACCTTTCTTTATCATTTCCCTGGAACTTATTAGTCTATTTTTAATGACTTATTGATGTGTAACAAATCACCTGAAAACATAGACGTTGGCCGGGCACAGTGGCTCATGCCTGTAATCCCAGCATTTTGCGAGGCCGAGGCGGGCAGATCAGGAGGTCAAGAGATCAAGACCATCCTGGCCAACATGGTGAAACTCTGTCTCTATGAAAAATACAAAAATTAGCTGGTCGTGGTGGCGCATGCCTGTAGTCCCAGCTACTTGGGAAGCTGAGGCAGGAGAATCACTTGAACCTAGGAGTCAGAGGTTGCAGTGAGCCAAGATTGCACCATTGCACTCCAGCCTGGTGACAGAGTGAAGAGTGCAAAAAAAAAAAAGATGTTTAACTCAACAAGGGTGTATAATTTCTCATGACTATGAATCTAGCTAAAGTTCAGTTGTACAGTTCAGCTCTGTGCAATGTTAGTTCTGGTCACTTATGTAGTTGCATTCAGATGGGGGTTCACTTGGGATTGGAATGTACACACCACCTCACTGACCTATTTGTGGGTTGGTACTGGTTGCATTTGAGAGCTGTCCATTATACTCCATGTGGCCATTCTTCCTCCGGAAGTTTAGACCTGATTTCAGTCTAAAGCATGGCAGCTGAATTCCCAGAGAACCAAGGCGAAACTGTCGGGTCTTTCCTAAGCTCCTCCTGGCACTGGCACAACCTCACTTTCACCTCATGCTCTTGTTAAAAGTAAAGCACATGACTAGTTTAGATACAGAAGTGAATAGACTTCATTTTATGATGGGAAGATTGGCATGCATCTGTGGGGAAAATACATTTTTCATATTTAAAGGCATTCTTCCATACCATCTTACATACTTATATTAGTTTACTGTGCTACCTTAATAAAGTACCACAAATGGGTGGCTTATAAACAGAAATTTATTGTTCAAGTCTAAAGACTCAGTCTACAATCAAGTTGTTAGTAGAACTGGTGTCTTCCCAGGGTTGTGAGAGAAAATGTGCCCTTGCTTCTTGCCTAGCTCCTGGTAATTTTCTGCCAATCTTTGATGTTCCTTGGCTTGCAGAAGCACCCCTTTGGTTCTCCCTTCATCTTCACATAGCTTTCTTTCTGCATGTGCATCTGTCTTCAAAGTTCTACCTTTAAAAAGTGTACCAGTATATTGGATTGGGGTCTATTGTAATAACCTTTTTTAAACTAAATTATTTCTATAAAGACCCTATTTCCAAATGAGGTTACTTTCTGAGGCAATGGGGGCTTAATTTTCTATTTTAGGGGTATACAATTCAACCCATAGCGATATTGTAATTTACTAGTCTGTTACAATTGAGGTCTGCCATTTTTTGGCAATTGTCTTTCACCATAATGCTCTATGGTAGCAGGGCCTTTATCTTTTTATTTGTTCATTATGTACCTCAAGTTCCCAGCATAGTATTTGACATTGAGCAAGCATTCAATACATATTTATGGAAAGAAAAACTGAATGATGATTATCAAAATGTTAGCATATTGTCTGGTACACGAAAAGTGCTAACACGTATTAGCTTTTAGAGCTAGAATATACATATTGATCCTAAGAAGACATCTTTGAATATTATTTTTGAAAACATTCAGGAATGATTCATTATTACTGTCAAATTATTAAACATGCCAGCATGTGCAAGTCTTCATGAATGCATTGCTTCAAAGTAGGTTCATTATTCCAAAGATTAAGTTATAGCTTAACAAATTTCAGAGAATTATCTTCAGAATTTTTTGTACATATGCCTGTTAGTTTATATTTGTCACCTAGATTGATCACTCACTGATTCACCAAAGACAATTAAGAATATCTTTGGTTATTTCTGGTATTGAAATGTGTTCATAGACTATAGACTGGTGATATTTCCAAAAGTAATATGTCTTATAAATAATTTCAACAGATCAATTTGTTATACACCTTTACTCTACTTGTTTATATTAGGGAATGCAATCATTATGGGGAGAAAATAGAACTATTGGTCACTAATAGGGTTTGAAAGTTCTTATCTGTATCTTAGAACTTTTATCTTTCTTTCTCGCATAGAGAAACTCGCAATAGAAATGTTCTAGACTTGCTATGCCATGCATTAAAACCAATAAGAAACTCTGCCTTTGTGTTCTCATAAGAAGAGCCATCGAAAGATCTGTAGTCAAAAGTGAAGTACCTTCATTTTAATAATATCTAAGTAAATGGCCAAAAAAGTAATAATAAAAGTAAAATTCCTCCAGATTAATTAACACCATGTGGTACCATTCAGAACCATAAATGCTGGTGATAAATTTTCAGTTTAGATTAATGTTACAGTATGTGAAAGAATAGGAAGCAATTCACCTATTAGCCATTGAGTCCTAGAAGACCTTTATCTGATGTGCCTCCAATCCAGGCAAGATCCCCAGAGACTGCCAAGTCTTAGAGGTATGCAGAATTATTTAAAGTTAAAATACTGTCCAAAAGAGACCATATGTGTGAACAGACTGCATTTGCCTTGACAGGGAATTGTAAGTGTTAAGACAAATCACGTCCAATTTGTCAGAAAATTGACTCAGGACTGGAAGGAAGATAATAATTTCAGTTAAGGGAGCTAGGAAGCTTAAGAGATATTTTCCTGAAAATAATAGAATATGAGAGTGGTGACCAAAACACCCTTAATCATTCTATTTTTATCCTGAAATAGATATCAAAAACATTACATGTGGGACTATTTTTTAATCTTTTTATAAGCATATAGCATTTAAAAACTTATATAAAGCCTAATATTCTCAACTGACTCACATTCTACAATCTAAATGAAGAATATTATCAGCAAACAAAAACGAGTATTCTGGATTAGAAAAGTGCTCGTATTTATTTAACTTCTATTTTGTTACTAGTAATAAATAAAGCAAAAATCTTTATTTCTATCATCAAAGAGTTTACATTCTTTTGTGGACAGATAAATAACAATATAAGATGTTAAAATATAGAATATGGTAGAATGTGATTTTTGCTAGGAAGAAATAGGGCCAGCAATGACATAGAGGTTACTAGAGACTTCACATAAGTTGGTTGGAGACTTCAGTGAGAAGGCAAAGAGATGACTAGATGACTTACATGATTTCTGGAAGAGATTGTTCTGAAAAGAGAGACCAATAAGCAAATAAGTGGTTGCTATAATCCAGGAGACAGAGGTCTATCATTTATGGAAGAGTAGTAGCAGCAGAAGTGTTGAGATATGGTTCAAACGAAGAGCCACAAGATTTATGGATGAACTAAATGTAAGATTTCAAAGAGAAGGTCAAGTACAAACCAAATTTTGGCCTAAAGTTTAATCATTAACTGAAATGGAAAGAATTGGACCAGAACCAGTACATGAAGAAAGGTTGGAAAGTCATTGTCCATGTTAGGATCCAAGCGTCTATTAGATATTCACATGGAAAAAAATGTAGTAAGCAATTGGAGGTATGAACTTGAAACCTAGGATAGAGTTCTGGGATAGACCAATTATAGGTAGGTAGGTAGGAGGTAGATAGGTAGATAGATAGATAAATAGCTAGAGAGCTAGCTAGCCAGATACATAGATGATAGACAGATGATAGAAAGAGATACATAGAAACAGATAGAGATTGACTGACAGATGATATCAAAGCCATGAAACTGGATGTCATTACTATTGCAAGTGTTTAGAAATTAAAACAGATATATTGAAGCATCAATCCCTGAGTAAGAATATGATGTCCCGGACAGCCAATGAGGAAATATAATTCTGCTGTGTCAAATACTTCTGGTGGAACAAATAAGATGACTACTAAAAAGTGATCAACAGCATTAGTAGGTGACCTTAAAATATAACAGTTTTAGGTCAGGTGTGGTAGCTCACACCTGTAATCCCAGCACATTGGGAGGCCAAGGCAGGTAGGTCACAAGGTCAGGAGATCAAGACCATCCTGACCAACGTGTTGAAACCCCGTCTCCACTGAAAATACAAAAATTAGCTGGGCATGGTAGCATGTGCCTGTAATCCCAGCTACTCAGGAGGCTGAGGCGCAGAATCGCTTGAACCAGGGAGACAGAGGTTGCAGTGAGCCAAGATTGCACCACTGCACTCCAGCCTGGCAGCAGAGAGAGACTGTCTCAACAATAATAACAATAACAGTTTAAGAAGAATGGTAAGAGTAAAGGCCTGTTTAGAGTTGTTTCAAAAGATAAGGCAAAAAGTACGTTTGAAACATCAATATGATTAACAATTTTTCAGAATTTTTCCCACAGAAGGAGTAAGAGAAATAAGTCAGTAGCTGAACTGGCGAGTAAACACAAAAATTATATTTCTTAAGATGGGAGAAAAGGCAGTATGTTTGAATATTAACAACCTAGCAGAGGGATAATTCATAATATAGGATAAAGAGGTAAATTACTGGAATTATATAATGGTGTTTGTTAAATATGGTAGTCTTCTGTGAAAATGAGTAGAATTAATCATCCATAGTCATAGACTGTGAAAGAGAGTGCCTGGGTACAGATGAAAGTTATGGGGTAAATATGATGGTGGAAGTTTATCAATATTCTCTTTTGATTTTTGCAATTTTGTTAGTGACATAAAACAAAGTCATCACCCATGAGTGAGAATGGGAAAGGAAGTATTATATCTTTAAGGAGAAGTAAAAAATAAAAGATATGTCTAAAAGACATGAACAGATAATAGAATTTGGAAATGGAATATTATTGCTTGACAGCAATAAGTACCAAAATCAAGGGTCATAAATATAAAACGAGACTAGTTTTATGTTCTTGTGTTTTCTTCAATCTTGTTGGGCTGTTGGGTTAGGACACAAAGTAGGTGATAGAATTAACCAAGGTGATTGCTTTACCAAGCAAGGTAAACAAGAGAGTTATGCCATAACAGCACTCAATATTTATAAAAAGAAGAGAAAGCAATGAACAGTTTTTGGACCTTCAAACTATCTAGTTAAGCCTCTGTTTTCTTTAGAAAGACTTAAACTAGATCTGATTATCTGGCTCCTGTAAGTCAAGATGCAAGATACAAAACATCTAACTGTTTCTCTGAAATAGGTATGCCTACAAATTTATCCCCTAGGTTACCTGTACTAGAGTGGGGTCTAATAGATATCCATCTTTGGAAGTAAAAAATAAGTAAATGTGAGAGTACTCTAGTAATTCAGTAACTACTCAGAATACTACTATGTTAAATGCTGTTTTCTGAAAATTCATGCAAAGAATAATCAACATTCCTTGAGAAGACAAATGTTAAAAGACACCATCTCAGCTGTTCATTTTATTGTCATAAACAATTTTTAGAAGTCACCTAGGCCCATGTCTTAATATGAGCCTCAGTCTCATATGTGTCTTCTTTCTAGATAGATCTATGGGACACAGTATAATTCCTGATAAATTAATGGAACTTCCCAGTAGGAATACAGAGATGCGAGACCATCCTTATTTGCTATTGGCACAATCAGCCTTGAAGATAAACTGTTTCCTTCCAATAAAATATGATAAAATGTGCAGACATAAAATATATTAGCTACAAGCCTCCAGTAAAGGCTGGATGATATAGGAGGTTTAGAATGATCACATTCAACAAAATCAAGACTGCAATCCAAAGAGAATGATAGTGGGGAGTTAAGTTCAAGCCATCTGAAGATAGTATTTTCAAATACATCGGAAATCTGTTGTCACAGTGTGAGATACTTAGTGATCCCTTTGGGGCACCCTGTGGGTAAAATGCATCCCGGTTCTATTGTAGTGTGACTACCTTTACTATTTCCAGTGTTGTGCCATTTGCTTGTCATTTCAAATTACAACTTAGATTAGGTGGAAAGCAAAAGTGATAGGAAAAATAAATCCAAACAAACAAATATTCAAAGGCAAAGCAGATATTGATGAAACTGAAACTAGAAAAGATATATCAAGAGAAAAAAATTAAAGAAAGAGAGGAGAACAGTTCTAGAGTTTGGTCCAGCTTTCCTTGTGGAAAGATACCTTTTTGGAGAGTTGGAATCCTCATGGTTAACCACTCCAGTATGGATGAGGCCCATATGATGGACTCCTGTCGTTATTGTTCACTTTCATTCAGACACTTGAGATTAAAAGTCAGCCATGGAAAAGTCTTTGAAGTCAGTAAGTAGAGAATAAATGCTCACATTTGTCCAACACACCTTATTTTGTTGTTGTTTTCTTGTTTTCTTTCGTTTCAGGCTTTTTGCAGGCTGAAGCCATGGTTTATACTTTCTGTCTCTAGTGATTAGCAGAAAAGATGGACTATGAAGGGGCTTTTCTTGCCCAACCATAAACAGAAACTAAGAACTCATGACTGTATTCTCCCCTTTGGATACGTACTGTAGATTAAAATTGGACAGATAACTTGAAAACCATGGATAAAACTACTTCCTGCTTTATTTTTAGGAATTGTATACCATCAAATCTGTAGGGAACAGCCACAGCCATTAGAGAACATTAGGACCTGAAGGATAAGCAGTAATTATCCATGTTAAGACTTGAAGGGTAATTGGTAATTATCCATCCAATGCCTACTATACAGAAGAATAAACTGAGGCTCAGAGAACTGAATTACCTCAAGGTCATATAATTAATTTGGATGAGAACCAGAGTCACACCATGGCTTATTCCATTAAGTCAAAATAATCACGTTCTTCTTTTGTTAATATTTTAAGCTTATAGAAAGTATCAGTTTTACTCTAAAATACTCTTAAAAAAGGCTATCAGATATGAAAGTAAAGACAAAGATAGTCATTGCAATTGGAAACAGATGAAATGTCCAATAATAAGTGATGAATCTGATAAAACATTCTACAGCTAACTAGTGGAATACTAAAAAGTCATTAAGAATTACATGGCAGATTAATATTTAATCATTCAAGTCTATTGCTAAGGGAAATACATTCAGATTACAACATATTAAATACAATATACTAATAATATGTTGTACAAATTGGTAGATAACTGGGATGATACATACCAAGTTGTTAATAGTGGATTTACCAGATCACCTCATCTCCTTTTTTATGCCATTTTATTTCTTCCTATATTTTTCATAATAAGCATGATTACCTAAGTTTCCACAAACACAGTATTTTTGAATCTTCACTTCTTGAAATAAAATTACGAAAAACACTATAATTATTTCTTTTCTATTCTAACTATGGAAGCTATTTGCAATTCTTTGTTGGCCGCCTCTTAAATCAGATATGTGTGTGTGTGGTTTTTTAAAAATCAGAAAACATGAAAGCAGTCATTTCCTCTTTCGGCTTTCTACTAAAAACCTCCATGGATCAGGCAATAGGAGAATAAAATGCATTTGCAAAATCAGAAGTTGACTTTGTAAAAGTGAGATTCAATCCCTACACATGCACAATTGTTAAAAAGTGACAATGGAAACGAATGACTTACTTCTTGTTATGTAGATATCTAATTTTGGAAATCTTACAATCAGCACATATTGTTCACCTGCATTAGTAGAAATTGCCAGAATAAAACCTAATATACAAAAAATGACCTAAATTGTCCAAAAAAAAAGCTAAATTAAAAAAAATACTAATATTAAGAATAGGAGATTTTGATTCCCAATAATACTATGGAAAATAACAGGTATAAAGAAAAAAAAGCACAACAAAATGTAATTCTTATTGTATTAAATAAATACAGTGGTGAATTAAAATGAGAAATGAATTAGTGAGAAAATAATGTATCTCTCTCAGATATCATTCCATTTCCATGAACCATAAAGAGTGATTGCATTTAACTAAATGCCCCATGAGCTATGAAAATCATTTGAATGGGAAATGTGTACACATAAAATTTGCTCTGCATTTATATACGCTTTCATGTCCCTAAATTGTAATTAGCATGTATTATTAAAAGATGCAAACACAAATTTATGTTCTATATAACATCTGAAGTAAAATTTTAAAATTTCTAAAAAATCTACCTAGATAAAAAATATTTTATAATATCTTACAAAATAATATGTATTAACTGCAGATATTCAGCAAGCCACATGGTCTCCAAAAATGTCAATTTTAATGAAGACAGAAATAGTTCACTAGTAAACATTTATAGTCTTTCTTGCAACTGTTCGATTCTGGTTGTCATATTCCTTCATTTGACAAATATTCATTGGGTTTTTATTATATGCTAGATATTATTCTAAGCACTGGGAAACATGTGACCAAGACACAATTTTTGCCCTCATGGTATTTTGTTCTTTTAAAAGGCAAACATGTTTAAGTAAATAGTTAATATGCCTTATCTATATGAATATAATAAAGAGCATACATGTTTAACCCACAACAATTTTTCATAGTATATAGATAAAAATAATAACACAGATATGACATATGACTATTTACCCAGAGCATTTGTAATTGTAGTTCTAAATGTGCGTTTCCTGGGACACTCTTCAGAATATATAAAAACTCAAATACACACCAGAGATTAGTACATAATTTTATAATGGGCATGGCCTTCAGCATTAAATTAACATGTTAAAAGCAACTGCTGCTGGGAAGTTATTGAATGGTATACATAAAATATTCATAATGTTGCAGAAACAAAGAGCCCCTTTTCAGATCTTCCTCTAATAGAGAACACAGTCCCTGACAAAAAATAAATAAATAAAAATATCTAAACCTGTTTCTAAAATAATTTAACATTTTGCATTTCTCCCAGAAATGTGTGAGAGTACCAACTGATCCACTCACTCTCAAAATATGTCATTGTTATTGTTGATGGGTTTCCAGTTACGCCTTTAATCGTCACTTCCCAGATTACTGTGATAGACATATTTTCAAATGTCTATTGACTATTTCTGTAGATTTTGTTGTGGAGTTTTTGGATTCTTTACTCATTTTGAATCTTATTATCACTGATTTGTAGAAGTTATGTAAAATCCCAGATAACAGTTCTCGGTAAGATGTATGTATTTTGCAAGTATTTTCTCTGGATCTGTGACATTCCTGTTACTTTTCTTCATGGAATCATTTTCTCAGAAAATATTTTTAAATTATTTTAAATTTTTTGATTGAGTCTAATTTGTCAGTTTGTTTTTTGTTGTTGTTATTGTTTTTTGTTTCTAGTCTAGGATAACTTTGCATATTTCTAAATCACAAATTCTGATGCTTTCCTCTAAAACCTTTGGCTTTTATGTTAAGGTCTATGGTATGTCTTGAATTATGTTTTGTATATATTATAATGTGAATATCATCGTTAGAGTATGTATTTATGCCACCACTTGTTGAAAAGACAAATACTGATACAAATTGAATAATATTGAAAGCTTTGTAGAAAATTAAAGGACCGAATAAGTGTGGCTCTGTTGCTGGTCTGTTAATTTGGTTCCACTGATCTATTTGATGATTCTTACATCACTATCACACTTTATGATCAGATAACTTCACAGCAACTCTCAAAGACTTTCAGTATAAGATCCCCAGCTTTGTTCTAGATACTTTGCATTTTCATATGGATTTTCAAAATCATCATGCCAATTTTTCAAAAATTCTATCAGAATTATATTTGTTATTGCATTTAATCAGTAAGTCCATTTGTGGAGTATTGATATATCAATCATATTAAAACATCCAATCCATGAAGTTGTATATTACTCAAGCAATTTTAACATGTCAACATTCTACAAGAATATTAATTTAAGTGACTGTTTCTTAATGGCATCATTATTTCTTGCCAGCACATTTCTAGTAGTTCCCTCCATACATTTTAAGATAAGGGCAACTAAAAATGTGGCCTGAATCTGCCATTAAACTTGTTTTGCATGGTCTACTAGGTGCCCTCTCCAATCTATCACCGGCCGCACTGTTCTAAAATTTCTTAAAACCATTTGCTCCACACACATATGCTATTGCCATTGAAGGCATGAAAATTTGAGACTCTATGTTTCAGTTTCACCAAAGAAGTCATTATTCTGTAAAATAATTACATAGCTCTGTTCCCTTTCCATTCCTTCTTATAATGGTATTCCACACTTCTCCAACTTGTAAAATACCGCACATCTTTTAAGGTGAAACCAAGAAACTTTTTCTTTAGTGTAGCTATCTTAAACAACTCAGACAAAATTAATTGCAAATTTTCTTTATTATGTATTTTTATATCTTTAATTTATAACATGGCATGCTTTATATTATACATGTTTATATGTTGATAATTATCTTTATTTTTTATTAAAACAGTATGCAAGAAATATGTTTTTATTATATTTTCTCACAATTTCTAATAATATATTTTAAATATGGGCAAAGACAAACAGAAACATAATGAATTCTCTACACTAGTATTTCTAAACCCAGAGTTGATTTGTATCCACAGAACAAAAAAATGTTTGGCAACATTTTTGATTGTCATAACTGGGGTTGAGGGGAAGGTTTGCTACTGGCATCTAGTGGACACAAGCCAGGGAAACTGATAAACATCGAAATGGTCTACAACGCATGGGACAGCTTCATATAGCAAAGAATCTTGTGCCAAATACCAGTAGTGAAGGTGCTGAGAAACTCTGCTCTATATTCACCATTCAATTGTATCAGATTTTAATATGTTGACACATTTGCTCCAAATCTCCTCTCCTTTAAATAAGAAAAATATCATAAATATATTCAAAGCATTTCTTTACTCCTGATCTTATTCTTCTCCTTCCTGCCTTAGAGATAACCTCTATCCTAAAATTGATGTACAGGCAACCCTGCATATTTGTATATTTTATTTTATTTTATATGTACTAAACACTCTGCTTTGTTGTGTATTCATTATCCCTACATATCAGATAGAAAACTGTCAAATATCTTACAATTTTCTTCTTTCACTCAATATGTTCTCAATATTTCTCAACTTTGATATTCATATGTCTGAGTCACTGGTTTTAACATCCGTATAACCATTATATGTATTTTGCCCTTATTTCTTATCCATTAGTATATAAGTGGACATTCTGTTGTTTTAAATTGTTCTCCATGACAAAGAGGGCTGTGGTAAACTTTATTATACATTTCTCTCTGTGTGGAGTACTGCACTGAATAGTGTCCCCCACAATTCATGACCACACAGAATGTTAGAAAATGACTTTGTTTGGAAATAAGAGTTTTGCAAATGTATCAAGTTGACAAGGTCATAATGGATTAGGGTGGACCCTAATCTCATAACTGTGTCCTTATAATAAGAGAGTGAAATTAGACACAGAGCACACACAGAGAAGGACACCATGAGAAAAAAAAGCCAGTTTGGAGTGATGTATCTGCAAACCAAGGACTGCACCAATTACCCACAGCCAACAGAGGTAGAAGGGAGGCATGAAACAGACTTTCCCTTAGAGTTCCACAAAGAACTATCTTTAACTTCAGATTTTTGGCCTCCAGAATTTTGAGAGAATACATTTCCATAGCTTTAATCCGCCCAGTTTGTTTTAACTTATTACACTAACCTTCAGAAGTTAATGCATGTAGATATGTGATTCATTCTCTTAGTAATTAAATCAAAAAGTGAAATAGTTGGGTAATGTATATCCACAAATTATTAATTTATGAGACTTTCTCCACACTATTGCCTATCTTGTTATCATTATCATTTAAATTGTATAAATATAATGAATATTTTATTGTCTGTATTAACCTTTATATGATTATTAGTAAATTGGTATACTTTTTCATAATTTTTATTCATGTAATTCTATTTTTCTATGAAGTATCTAATAAATGCTTTAATCATTTTTTGTATGTGTGTGAGAGTAGGGATGTTTGTCTTCAAAAACAACATGCAGGATGGTGTAATGTTTTGTGGACACTAAATCTTTGTCTAATATACATTGCAGATATTTTCTCAGAGCCTATGATTTATATTTTAAATTTGTGTACATTCATTTTGGTAGGAGTTATTTATTTTATTTACCAGAGTCTGGTTTTTATGACTTATTCCCAGTTTCTGTGAAATAAGTCATTCCAATACTACCAAAAATCTATTGTCCTGTATGTTATTCTGAAAGTCTGATAATTTGATTTTAATATTTATATTTTTAACATATATGAAATTTGCTTTTGTCCCTAATATAATGTACAGATCTATATTCTCGTAAAGAAACTCAATGTTTCTTTCATTATTTAGTGAGCAATGTATTTCCTCCACATTTGACTGTAACATGACCTCTTACCTATAAATAATATTTTTAAGGCTCTATTTCTGGGTTTTCTTTCCTATTCCAGTGGCCCATTTGTCTAATACTCTCCCTATATCATGTGGTTTTACTTAACATACATTTAAAAGACTTTTGATATATGAGATGATCAATTGCCCAATTTTGTTCTTTTTGGATATTCTTAGCCCTTCACCCTTCAACAGGAATTTTAGGAACATCTTGCCAAGATCCACAATAAACCCTAGAGGAATTTCAATTTAAATTACATTGACTTCACAATGTACTTGTAGTGTTATCTGGTATTATCTGACATTCTGATGGTACTGAGTCTTGTTATTTAGGACATTGTCTACTCCATCTTTGTCTTTAGTCTAAATTTAGGTTAAGAAAGATTTAAAATCTATATGTGAAATTCTAGTACTTTATTTTAAAAAATTACTGCATACCATTAGAAAGTTCTTCTATTATGTGTTATAATTTATTCCTATATTCATTGGCTATTAATGGTGTATGAGAACACCTTGATTTGTACACTGTCTTGCACAAGCATTCTTATTAAATCATCTTATTCCTTTTAATAATTTATACACATTCTTGGCTTTTATATAAATTAAACCCTATTTCCTGAAAATAATTGATCATTTTTACCTCTTCTTTTCCAATTGTCATACAAACTTTTTCATTGTTTAGGGGGTCCCGGTTAATATGGTAGTGAGTAGGCTGGTGCTCATACTTGCTATCTGCATAATTCTAATGGGACTCCTTTTTTTTTTTTTTTTTTTTGAGACAGAGTCTTGCTCTGTCACCAGGCTGGAGTGCAGGGGCGCGACCTCGGGTCACTGCAACCTCCGCCTCCTGGGTTCAAGTGATTCTTCCGCCTCAGCCTCCCGAGTAGCTGGGACCACAGGCGCGTGCCACCACGTGCGGCTAATTTTTTTGTATTTTTAGTAGAGACGGGGTTTCACCGTGTTGGCCAGGATGGTCTCGATCTCTTGACCTTGTGATCCGCCCACCTTGGCCTCCCAAAGTGCTGGGATTACAGGCGTGAGCCACCGCGCCAGGCCGGGACTCCTTTTAAAATATCACACTTCGGCATGCTATTTTTGAAGGCTCAGGTAAAGACATTTCTGTTTATTTCTAGTTTGCTAGTTTTTTATGATGAGTTAGTGAGGAATTTTATCAACATTTTTCAAATAATGTACAATCAATAGATAATCATGTACTATGCAAATTATATCCAATAATTTATAAATGATGCTACTCTCAGGTGACAGGTAGTAGTCCATTTTGAAAAAGTGTGTTTCTGACATTTGTTTTCTTAATATTTTCTACAAGAAGCTTTGAATTTTTTCACGTGACATTAAATGTGTCAGCAATTTTAAACTTAATACCAGGCATAAAGTGTTTATAGGTGTTGTATGTGTTTCTAAATGTTTATGTACTTTATCCAAGTATTTCATGATATTTTGAGCACATACTCACTTTAATATGTATTTTATACATATTAAAATATTATCAATAGTAAATAGTAAATAGGGTTTAAATGTTTCAGGAAGTACAAAATGGCTGAAACATCATAGGAGTTCAGTGGTATCCTGAAAAGAAAGGGAATAGAAAATCAGACAAGAGATAAAATAGTTTATGAAACCAAACTGAAGCTTTGTGGTGATGAATACCAGCAGAAAACTTTGAAGAAAGAACAAAAAAGACTGTATATAAGAAATCACCAAGTATAGACACTGTGATGGAAGAGATGCAAGATGTGAAAGAATAGAAGTCAATGTTTAAAACAAACGCAGTAATATTTCTAACAGCTCCTTGGGTTGACTGGGATGGTCTAGGTTATCCTGAATAGAGTCGGTTTATTTATGTTATACAATACACATTTGAATATCTTGGATGGTCTCCAATCCAGCTTTATATGTTCCTAAGCATTGCCTTGAGTACCTCACTTTTCTTTTTAAACATTTCTAGTTCCAGAAATCTGTATATGCAGCACGGTTCCATAAAAAACAATTTCAATATGCTCAGATGATGATAAAATAAGAAGCATAGCGGACCTGAGAGTGAATGAAAGAACGGCAAATCCCACTTTGTATCTCAAGTCACTCCCAAGTTTCATTCATTACGTGGGCAAAATCCCCTTATATTATAAATTGTTCTCTCTCTGTCTGTGTGTCTTTCAACTCTCTTAGTATCCTTCATCTCACTCATTTCTCTGGTTTTGACATTCTGTCTCTGACTATGTATCTGTCTATGTCTGTTTCTAACAGGCTCCGATTTGCATAGAGGTAAGTGATAGAAATTGACTAGACATATTTGTTTTTGAAAAACATGCCTAGCAATAACAGAGTACATGTTTAAAAGTTCTGTGTTTCCTAGGCTAATTAAAATGGCCATGTTCACCATACAAAAGGTGGAAATTTAAGTTTTATTATCTTTCAGAAACAAGTTAAAAAAGCTCAAAACTCATTTCTAGTTTAAATCATTTATGTAGTAATTATTTCAACAGTAACAATTTAAAAATATTTTCTTATTTGCCAAACCTTATTTCAACAATTAAAATAAAATTAAGCAATTTGTATATTACATCATTATATGATAATTAAGCACTGGGTTAATGCTAAATAAAAAATACACAACTTCTCGAAAACATAATTTTATTCCCTATAGTAATTAGCAGTTAAAAATAGTAGAAAATTGTTTTGTGATATTCTAAGATTAAAATCTAAGGAATACAGAACTACTAAAGAAATCACATCCTCCTATTATTTTTGTGAATTTGAACTCCATGTTTAACATTTGTCTATAGTAAGAGTTACTTGTTTTTTTATATTAAAGATTTTCAAAGCTGATTTTGTACAATAAAGTGGAAATGACATGCATAGAGGCAGAACAAGGGAAGGAGGGAAAGAGAGAAGGAAGGAAGGAAGGGAGGGAGGGAGGGAAGGTGTAAGGCAATGTTTAATAGATATCACCTGCACCTGGAACTTCTTCCTGTATGATCTCATCCAATTTACACAACACCACTGGGTATTGACTGATTACTCTGCTTCAAAAATAAGGATACACAATTTACATTAGATTAAATAACTTGACCAGGTTCACAAAGCCAAAGCTGACATTAAAATTCCAGTCTATTGGTTTACAGCTTTCTATCTTTTTTCCTCTGTAAAGCATTTGGCCATTTGGACAATCAGGGAAGGCAACAGGTTTATTTTACAGAAGGCAGTAATTCATCTGATACAAGACCTGCCCTGGGATGTAATCCTGAGATGGAAGGTGGTAATACACAGAACAAGGGAGGCCACTGCGTAGTTGGAGTATAGAATATTTATCATGGAGCTATCACATATTTCATTCAGGAACAATCGCAGGTATAAAAGAACACTAAGCTCAGGTGGTGGGGAGCATGTTGGAGGTGGAAAAAGGTGGGATGACAATGGAAATGGATGTTATGTCAGACACTTTTGTTAACAACATTTATTAAGCAAAAACTATGAAACTGGCATTATGGTAGGCCTAGAATGTATTCCTTCATCTAATCATGCGAGCCTTTTCCTTTTTTTTTTTTTTAACCATTTGATGAAGGAAAATCAGCAAACTGTGACTCAGATCAATTAAATAATTTTTTCAAGGACCCACTACTGCCAAGGCATACAAATTCAACCCTCAATTGATTTTTGTATAGAGATGATACATCAATAAATTTGCAGTGAAATATAATCTCAGTTGAAAGATCATACTGGTATGTGTGCATTCGTATTTGTATTTATATGCAGAAACACACACATATATATTTTAATATTAAAAGTTATTCATCATATATCCTTATTTTTCAGTCTAACCTCTTGTTTTCCTATAATGTTAAAGTATTTTAATGATAATATCATAAGCAATTACTCATTTTGTACTCCTGAAGTAGTGTTATGTTGAAGTCTATAAATCAGGCTCTACTTCAGGTGTCTTCTACCTGTTTGACAAATTAGACTCTAAAGATATTTGTGTTTTGAGTGAAAGGAAAAGAAATGTATGAAGGGAATTAATGGTTAAGAGATTCAACCCCAACACCCTCTTTACCAAAACATGAACCAAAACGGGAGGAAGAATTATAGTAAGACACTCTTGAGAAAATAATGCTTCAGTCAGTGTCTAAGCAGAAATTATGGCTATTTTATTTCTAGTATTTAAACAGAAAATAAAGTGAAATAAGTCCAGATCAGACATCTAGAAAAGGGATAAGCAGAATCACAATGATGTACATATAAATATAGTTCTGATATAAAAGCAAAATGTAAGAATTTTAAAAATGGAATAGAAATGGAAAATAAAAATACCTTGTTGTTAGAAAAAATCACCTGAAACTTCATATAGAACCAAAAGAGCACCCACATGGCCAAGACAATCCTAAGCAAAAAGAACAAAGCTGGAGGCATCATGCTACCTGACTTCAAACTATACAAGTCTACAGTAATCAAAACAGTATGGTACTGGTACTAAGACAGAGATATAGAACAATGGAACAGAACAGAAGCCTCAGAGGCAATGCCATACATCTACAACCATCTGATCTTTGACAAACCTCATAAAAACAAGCAATGGAGAAGGGATTCCCTGTTTAATAAATAGTGTTGGGAAAACTGGCTAGCCATATGCAGAAAGCTGAAACTGGACCCCTTCCTGACACCTTACACTAAAATTAACTCCAGATGTATTAAATATTTAAACATAAGACCTAACACCATGAAAACCCTAGAAGAAAATCTAGGCAAAACCATTCAGGACATAGGCATAGGCAAGGACTTCATGACTAAAACACCAAAAGCATTGGCAACAAAAGCCAAAATAGACAAATGGGATCTAATTAAACTCCAGAGCTTCTGCACAGCAAAAGAAACAATCAGTAGAGTGCACAGGCAACCAA
>CAUYLG010044829.1:0-12066 GCA_963573385.1 Cacajao melanocephalus
GTAGTCCCAGCTACTCGGGAGGCTGAGGCAGGAGAATTGCTTGAACCCGGGAGGCGGAGGTTGCAGTGAGCCGAGGTCGCGCCACTGCACTCCAGCCTGGCGCCTGGTGACGGAGTGAGACTGTCTCAAAAAAAAAAAAAAGTATACTTATGTTTTCTCCGCATCGAAAGGGGTGGAGAAGGCACTCCGGATCGAGCGTTAGTGTACTGAGACAAAAACTAGGAAAGCAGGGCCGGGCGTGGTGGCTCACGCCCGTAATCCAAGCACTTTGGAGGCCAAGGCGGGTGGATCACCTGAGGTTGGGAGTTCAAGACCAGCCTGACCAACATGGTGAACCCCTGTCTTAAAAAAAATAAAATAAAAATAAAATAATAAAAATAAAAAAAAGAACTAGGAAAGCAGACCTGCTGTGTACGGCTGGCGTACATCGGAGGTTTGCCCAGCTGATGATGAAGCAGATAGGTAGGGAGGGATTACACCTGTAAAGATCTTGAATTTCATGGTATTCTGTCTGTCTGGATCTTAAAATGCAAAGTGAAATAGGTACCACAAAACAGGTATTAATCTGCTTTCATAATTCAGAAGAAGAACATATACTTCCTGTTGGATTGATTAAAAAAGGCTTCATGCAAAAGATGGCATTTTGGAGGGTTGCTAACTGTAGGGATAGGATTTTGAAGTACAGGAAGGGTTTCTACAGGGGGGAAAGACTTTCTAAATGGACGGCATAAGGTCACATAGAGCCAATATGAGGACTAAGGAATAATCTGGGTTGATAAGACTGTAAGAAATATTTGGGGGCCAGACGCAGTGGCTCACGCCTGTAATCCCAGCACTTGGGAGGCCAAGGCGGGCGGACCATTTGAGGTCAGGAGTTCAAGACCAGCCTGGCCAACATGACCAAACCCTGTCTCTACTACAAATATAAAAATTAGCTGTGCATGGTGGCTCATGCCTGTAATCCCAGCTATTTGGGAGGCTGAGGCAGGAGAATCGCTTGAACCCAGGAAGCTGAGATTGCAGTGAGCTGAGATTGCACCACTGCACTCCTGCCTGTGCGACAGAGCGATATTCCAAATCAAAAAACCAAAAAAAAAGAGACATGTTTGGGTTGTTTATGGTGTGTCTAAGGATAAATTTGGGTCCCTTTTGAAACATGTTGATTGCTAAGCAAAGTCATTAGAACTTTATTTCCTGGACTGTGGGGAGCAATTAAATGCTTGTGAGTAATGACTTAATCACACCTCCATTTGTAAGGGTTAGTATGTTTGTAAGATTCAAAGTACATTGGATGGGATCAAAACTGGAGGCAGGAGGCCCATTGAGATAGCAGTTATTGTCTGCCATAAGTTATTGTCTGCCAGCCTCCCAAAGTGCTGGGGTTACAGACATGAGCCACTGCTCCCAGCCTAGTTTCCCTCTTTGTGGAGCTTAATTGCTGAATGGCTAACACAGACCAACAGCCGTCAGTTTTAACGAGGGAATATCAGTCTATTGACATTGACAGATGGCTGAAGGAAGTATACAGTAGCTCCAGAATTCTTAGATACGGACAATATCATTTTGGAGGTCTGGGCTGGCGCAATCGCTCATACCTGTAATCCCAGCACTTTGGGAGGCTGAGGCGGGTGGATCACGAGGTCAAGAAATCGAGACCATCCTGGCTAACATGGTGAAAACCCACCTCTACTAAAAATACAAAAATTAGCTGGGCCTGGTACCGTGCACCTGTAGTCCCAGCTACTAGGGAGGCTGAGGCAGGAGAAATGCTTGAACCCGAGGTGGAGGTGGCAGTCAACTGAGACCAGGCCACTGCTCTACAGCCTGGCGACAGAGTGAGACTCCATCCCCCAAAAAAATTAAAAATAAAATAAAGATGTCAGGCACAGTGGTTCACACCTGTAATCCCAGCACTTTGGGAGGCTGAGGCAGGTGGATCAAGAGGTCAGGAGTTCGAGACCAGCCTGGCCAATATGGTGAAACCCTGTCTTTACTAAAAAATACAAAAATTAGCCAGGCGTGGTGGCACACGCCTGTAGTCCCAGCTACTCTAGAGGCTGAGGCAGGACCCAGGAGGTAGAGGTTGCAGTGAGCTGAGATCATGCCACTGCACTCCAGCCTGGGCGACAGAGTGAGACTCCGTCTAAAAATAAATAAAGAACATAAAATAAAGAACATAAATGCAATGCAGTCACCTTTCTCATTCTGAAATTGATTTTTCAGATTGTGAATTACCTATGCTTTGTCTTGCTTTCTTTATCTTCCATGTCCTTCCTCATTAGTAAATCTAAAGGTAGGGCCCCAGAGAAAAATGAAATTAAACCTTTGATTTAGCTGTTACTTTAAAACTATAAATCTGGTAATCATACCTCAAGTTCTCTTTCCAGCTCTGCAGTTAATTTGCTGTGAACCTTTGACAAATCATAGCCTTTCTGGGTTCTTGGACTCTTCAGATAGAAGATTCTGGTTTAAAAACTTTTATGACTATAATTTTAATCTTTGTTGGCAGAAGAATTATAAATCAAATTGCATATTAAATCAACTGGAGTTTATAAAGAAAGATTAAAAGATTAGTAGAAAATCTTTTCTAGGCTGGGTGTGGTGGCTCACGCCTGTAATCCCAGCACTTTGGGAGGCCAAGGCTGGCAGGTCACTTGAGGTCAGGAGTTAAATACCAGCCTAGCCAACATGGTAAAATCCCATCTCTACTAAAAATACAAAAATTAGCTGGGCATGGCAGCACATGCCTGTAGTCCCAGCTATTTGGGAGGCTAAGGCAGGAGATTGCTTGAGCCTGAAAGGCAGAGGCTGCAGTGAGCCAAGATCATGCCATTGCACTCTAGCCGGAGTGACAATGAGATTCCGTCTGAAAAAAATATATATATCTTTTCTAGGCCAAGTACAGTGGCTGACACCTGCAGTCCAGCACTTTGGGAGGCCAAAGAGGGAGGATCACTTGAGCCGGCAGTTTGAATCCAGCCTGGGCAACATGGCAAGACCCTGTCTCTACAATTTTTTTTTTTAATTACCTGGGCTTGGTGGTGCTTGCCTCAGATCTCAGCTACTCAGAAGGCTGGGGTGGGATGATTGCTTGAGCCCAGCAGTTTGAGGCCACTGTGAACCATGATTGTGCCACTGCACTCCAGGCTGGGTGACATAGCAAGACCCTGTCTCCAGAAAAAAGAAAGAAATTTAAAAAAAGAAAATATATTTTCTAAAGCTTTTGCTTTTGAACAAGACTAAGGCCAGGCTTATTGGCTCAAACTTGTGATCCTAGGGTTTTGGGAGGCCAAGGCAGGAGGATCACTTGAAGCCAGGAGTTTGAGACTAGCCTGGGCAACGTAGCAAGACTTTGTGTCTACAACTTTGTTTTTTGTTTTAATTAGCTGGGCATGGTGGTTGTACACCTGTTGTCCCAAATGCTCAGAAGGCTGAGACAAGAGGATTGCATAAGACTGAGTTCAAATTTGCAGTAATTGCACCACTACATTCCATCCTGGGCCACAGAGTGAAACCCTGTCTCGGAAAAAAAAAAAAAAAAAAAAGGTAAACTATAAGTTTCTTCATGAACATTCCTGAGATTTTATCATGCATGGTGTTTGTGCTCATTAGAAAAAAACAAGTTTTTGAATGGCAGATGTTTCTCAACTGTCCTTTGTACTTCAAAAACAAAAACCCTAAAAAACAAAATTTGTTCAGATTTGCTTTTTTTTTTTTTTTTTTTTGAGACAGGGTCACTGCAGTCTTGATCTCTCAGGCTCAAGCAATCCTTCTCCCACCTCAGCCTCCCTAGTGGCTGAGACTACAGGTGTGTACCACCACGCCTGGCTAATTTTTGTAGAAACAGGGTCTCACTATTTTGCCAGGGCTGGTTTTGGCAACTCTTGGGCTCAGGGAATCCTCCCACCTCAGCCTCCCAAAGTGCTAGGATTACAGGCATGAGCCACTGTGCCCACCCTAGTTTGTATTTTTGTATACCAAAGTTATTTTAAAGCAAAGAACGTTGGAAAATAAAATATTGAGGGCCAGGCACGGTGGCTCCTACCTTTAATACCAAGGCTTTGGAAGGATGTGGTGGGAGGATCACTTGAAGCCAAGAGTTTGAGACCAGCCTGGGAAACATAGCGAGACTTTGTCTCTACAAAAAAATTAAAAAGAATTAGCCAGGGGTGGTCACGTGTGGCTGTAGTTCTAGCTACCTAGGAGTATCACCTGAGCCCAGGAGTTTGACACTACAGTAAGCCGTGATTGCACCACTGCACTGCAGCCTTGTTGACAGAGTAAAAACCTGTCTCAAAATAAAAAAGTAAATATTAATTGAAAACAGGCTGCGCACGGTGGCTCATACCTCTCATCCAAACACTTTGGGAGGCCAAGGCGGGTAAATTGCTTGAGCTCAGGAGTTCCAGACCAGACTGGGCAACATGGTGAAACCCTGTCTCTACAAAAAGTCCAAAAATTAGCCAGGTGTGGTGGCCTGTGACTGTAGTCCCAGCTACTTGGGAGGCTGAGGTGGGATGATCACCTGAGCCTGGGGAGGTTGAGACTGCAGTGAGCCATGATGAAGCCATTGCACGACAGCCTGGGTAACAGAGTAAGACGCTGTCTTAAAAAAATAAAAAGAAATATTAATTAGAAACTCATGGTTGAAACTTAAGACTTTATGTTTTTCATAGGTAAGCCTGTGTTTTCTTGGATGTGAAAATAGGGCACTGGGTTGCTCTTAGGTAATACAAGGAGGTGAAATGCAATGATGCAATGATGAGTGAAGTGGAGTCTGACCTGGTATTGCCATCGCTTCGATGTTGGCTTTGACCAGGGTATGATCCCTTAATCTTCTCTCTGAGCTGATCCTGGTTGTGGTTTTTCTGCACAGGTCTGTTGTATCCTGTTTGGACACTGGTTTTATTGTATTTAAGATGTTTCTTTTATGTTTTGAATTACTGATACGCTCATGTTTTCCTTCTTAGGTTGAGGTGAAAAATCTTGCTTTGAAATCTTCATGGAGGACTACATCATTTCAATCCTGAAATCTGGTTCAATTCTATTATTCACTTATTACTGTATTAAAAATGTTTAATTGGCCAGGCACAGTGGCTCATGCCTATAATCCCAGCACTTTGGGAGGCTGAGGAGGGCAGATCACTTGAGGTCGGGAGTTCAACACCAGTCTGGCCAACATGGTGAAACCCTGCCTCTACTAAAAATACAAAAATTAGCTGGGCGTGGTGGCATGCACCTGTAATCACAGCTACTTGGGAGGCTGAGGTGGGAGAATTGTTTGAACCCAGAGGTGGAGGTTGCAGTGAGCCAGATTGTGCCACTGCACTCCAGCCTGGGCAACAGAGTGAGACTTCATCTCATTAAAAAAATAAAGAAAAAATGTTTAATTAACCATGGTATTTGCTTTGGTAAAGCCTTTGAGGTTTAATGAGAATTTTTAAATCCATTACACTTTTCTTATGGCATATAAAAGTTTTAACATTTTCTTTCTCTTTTTATTGTCTCAGTTAACATCATAAATGTCTTAATATTAAAATCCATAGAATATCCTATTTAAAATTTTAGCTTCAGCGCCTTTGTGCTGTCAGAGAATGTGCTTTGAATTGGTAAAATGAGTTCAAGTATTGGAAAACACCTATGTCAGCAGACGCTCTTAAAAATCATTTTCATCCTTCCTCTTGTGATGATTTCTTTTTTAACTCGTGTTTTCACCAGCCTGCCAATCCAATGGCATAAATTCTCCTTCACAGGCAACGTACGTGTTTCTTAAGTTGATGCATGAGATATTTCGCATGCGGCTGAATTCTTATTGGAGCAGAGGATTTTTGTTCCAACTACTGGATTGGCAAAATTTTAATACAAAAATACCTCAAAAAGTCAAAGGCAGTCTGAATGAAAATTTTATTTTAAACACCTCAAGTAATCTTTACGTTTCTACAAAATCATAACAACATGGAACAGTTCTTTTACCAGAAACATTTATTCTTAAAATCTACTTAAGTGTTTCATAGAAACTTTAGTAATAACCAGAATAATTCATGACAGTTTAGCAAACTTAGCAACAAACAGAAAGAACTTATTAAAATATCCTTTCTTTACACAATTAGATTAGTATTTTGCTTCATCTCTTCATTGCTTGTTAGCTTTGCTTTTACACAGGAATCTTCAGACTACTCTTTCTGTAACACTCAACCTCTACTACTTTTTTAACCAGTTTCTCAAGAAAGCTATGGAGGGTTCATAAAGGAATATCCTTAAATATCCCAAATAATATCCACCTTTTAAGGATGTCCTTAAAAGCTGATAACTGTAGATGTCACTTAATAAATGGGTCACAGTATATGGAAGGAGCTTTTTTTTTTTCCCTAAAGTGTTTCTAAACATTTCTACCAAGGGCAGGTCCACATTTCATATTGTTGGCAAACTGATGAAATTTCCACCTTACAGACAGGCAGGTAAATGCTTTCTTTTCTAAAAAGAAGGCTTGCTACCACTTCCCTGTTCACTTTATTTTTTATGCCGTCTAACTTGGATTTTTCCTAAGACTTTCTGTACTTATATTTTAAGGAAAGGGATAAGCAGAAAATTCTGTAGTCATTATCCTGTTTAATCTCTACACTGGCCCTCATACCCCTGCCAATACTGATTCTTCTACCTTAAGCAGCTTGGTCAACTGTAAGTAGGGTTCTAGAGAGCAGGCTAAAAGTTTAGGATCAAATGGGCATATCCTTTTAAAGAAATCCATATAGTCATTTAAAGTTCATATAGTTATGAATTGAGGCTGAGAAGTATCAGTGCTATATATCATCCTGAAACCAGCCCTGTGGCATTACAGTGCAATACTTTTGTTGTGAGGATAAGACACGATTCCCTTTCAGTTCTCAGGGGAGTAGAGTTTAATCAGATGTTGTACTTCTGTTGGATAACCTGTGATGGGACAAGCTTGGTGACTCCTCACATAATGAAACACACAGCGGTAACAAAACACATAGCCAGAGGTGGCAAGAACGGTATCATTCACCCGGGTTTTACGACACAGTGGGCACACAGTCTTCATTTTGGGTAGGAGAGGAGAATCCGAGTTATAGTCTAGGTGTACAGGTGGTGGTGGAGTAGGCAGGGCAGTCAATGACTTGATGGTTTCTTGATTTTCAGATGAGTACCACCAGTCAAGGAACTGCAAGAAGAATACACCCACAGAAAGGCCAGTAGACAGGGATAAGGCAACACCCCCCACAGCTTTCTTCAGAGCTGACTTTATCTTCTCACTAACACTGTTGGGAGAAAAGAACAAGGAGGCAAAAAGAGAAACTTTAGGTATTATTAGAGAATGACTAACATAAATACAGTTCTTAAATTTTTCATCAGAATCACTGGGGGACTGAAAAGTTGGTAGACTGGTGGTACTATCTCCTTAAGGATCTATTCTACACGATTCTCTCTAACTTACAGTATTTTAGGAGCATAGGAACTAAGCTTTGTTTTTAGTAACAAATAATTACGGTTTGGTTTTGGGTTTTGAAAGAAATCAGTAGAGAATTTCATTATATAGACTTTGTCCCTTTTTTTAGTGGGAGATAGTGATCCAGGAAAAAAAAAAAACAATTCACTTAACAAAAAACTTAGCAGGATTGAGGAATGTATATTTTGAACTTGTAGGAGAACACAAATATGAACTAGAAGGAGCACAGATTCATGATTAAGAGCACAGTCTTAGGCTGAGTGCAGTGGCTCACAGAGCACAGTCTTTAAAATTGTATTGACTTTGAATTCCAGCTCTGCCACCTTGTAGCTAGCTAGCTACATGACCTTGGCAAGGTACTTAACTGCTTGGGCTTAGTTTCCCCAACTGTTAATGGAGCTAATACATTTACTTCATTGGGTTGTGCTGAAGATTGAGATGATGTTCACAAAGCAAGCACTTAGCACAGGACATAGCAAGTGTGCACTAAAAGTATACCTAGTATGATGAGGAAGGTTACCAAGATGACAGTCCTTGATTTATGGACACAAGGAATTGCTTTTCTATGACTTTATGAAATACCACAAAATTAACAGGGAGGTGAATTTCACAAAACTGAGATAAGCTAAAGATCTTTTGGAAATGCTAAGGCCTTACCTCTTTACTGGTTGCTGCATGACACTGGCTTCAGCTGGTTTGTGCTCCAGAGCTTGTATATCCTGAACTGTCAGTCGACCTAGCCGAACTCCAGCCAGCCTGAGCAGTGGTGAGTGATGCTGAGCTTTTCCTAGGATGTATCGAAGTTGTTGTACAAGAAACCATCCTTCCCAGGCCATGTTAACAAATGGATAGGCTGCCAGAAAGGCTCTGTAAAATCGTTTCCAGCGGGAAGAAGGGGGATGAATAGAATATTCATCCTCTTCTCTCAGGCTAGCAACCAACTTCTCCAGCTTCACTTTCAGATAGGGAAGAAGAACCAGGAACATAATTGATTTCCAAAGCTGCTTTTTTGGGAGGCCAGCACTGGCCAACCTCTGAGATTTGTGAGTGTCCCCCATTACAATTCTCTTTAAGCCATAAAAGTTTTCAGAAAATGAGGCACTGGTTCTAGACAGGTAATGCTGCTGGAGCAGAAGATCTAGCAGAGTAAAGATTTCATCAAACCACCTCCACAGGAAGCCATAGTGAGTGGGATTTGATTCTGCAAGAACCTAGAGCAAAATAATAAGTGAAATTCATTCCATTACACAAGTACTACACCTTCTATTTGCATTCCCCTTTTTCCTCTAAAGTCTACACATTCTGTCTTATAAATAAGTCACTTATTTTGGAGTCTACCCTAACCTCCCTGAAATGTTGGGTATTCAGTACAGGTCCCTACACAATACAGACTCAATAACCATGGGATATGAGCTATTTGCATTGGCTATTTCAAATGCTAGGCTACCAAATAAGCACAAATTACTGGTTTGGTTTTTACCCAGTTGTCCCTAAAATCCAAGAATTAATACCTTACCTTGACCACATGCTGAAGAGCAGGTCTCACTGCTGTCATTAAACTGTCCTGTGCTACCACTTCAAAGATGGATGGCTGGTCATCGGCCACCGAAGCAGTTGTGATGTGAGCCCCGTGCTCAGCCATAGTTTCCTGTGTTGACTGGCTTTCGCTTTTCCCACAAACTCTCTCGTGAGCATGAACTTTTTCGGGAGGAAGGGTATCAGTTGGGTGCTCAGTCTTAAAGGTAGACTTTCTGTATGATATCTGAAACTCGAAACACAATTTTATGGGCAAAAACGAACTAGTTAAAAAAAAAAAAAAAAAAAAAAAGACCTGGAGGAGGAGGGGAGTTTCAAGAAGGTTAAGAACAATGTTAACTCGGACGTGGGTAGAAGTGGTATGTGGCGAGGGGGTGACTTGTCAAATGCTGCACCTCAGGGCAGAGCGTGACTGGGGGGACAGGTATGGGGGAAGGAACGCGATCCTCTGGAGCTGCAGTCCCGGAGCTGCGAACCAGAAATCCTCCTCCTCCCCAATCGTGAGAGCTCAAAAGCCAGCCAACTCTGAAAATGCAGTCGTGCCAGTGTGAGCCCAAGACACAAGAACTGGCTTCAGCTGTTGACTTTGAGTATCCCCGCCCGCGCCCGTCCTTGCTCGCTGACTCCAGGCGAGGCGCAAAGAACCCACGACGCCACGTTTGAAGAGAGGTCTCCGCTCTATGACAGAAGACGCACCCGGAAATAGAAACCTCCAGGAATTCGCGGACGCCTGGGGGAAGAGAGGCGCTCTAGTCCCGAATGCGGCCCGGAAACCAGAACTAGAGAACTCTATGACCCACCCGGACTTCCGCTCCCACCCCGCTGAAGGGGAAGAGGGCTGCTGCGGGCTGGTTTTGGCTGTGACTTTTCCGCCGGTTTGGTTTTACCTGTCGTAGCTGGGTCTGCATGGTAGCCTCGCTGGAAAGCTACAGCCCTGAACGTCTCTCTGCAGAGGTCTTTTTGACAAGTTGTTTGGGGCGCCGCGCACACGTCTGGCTCCGGGAATCGTAGCTTGGGCCGGTTGCTGAGCCTTGTGTTCCTGCAGGCGGTGGAGCTAGGGGCAGAGGGAGGAAGGGAATCTGGAGGTGGAAAGGACTTTTCTGTACACGCGCAGAACGGATGGTGGTTAATTTATATGTCTTCCCCTTCCAGAAAGGATTTAAAGCAACATACCAGGAGGTAGAAGCCTTAGATTTATTGCTGCCAATTATAAGGAAAGATGATCGGACTGAGAAAAGTTCATGTTTGTTCCTCAGTACTTGAGACAGTTAATTTTCATCCAAGCTGGTAGTTTAACTGTCTTCCAGGTTTTGGCTGCATTCAGGCATAACTCCATGCACTTGCTATACTGGATAAAAATGTCTCCGTCCTTGAACACAGTCCGATATGTCACACCAGCGATGTGAATACAGTGCGAAAGCAGCGGGAGCTTTATGAATTGTAACTACCATGCACTGGGGACACTTAGCAGAAGGGTTCCTTTCATGCCGTTTTTATGCCAAAACGAATGTAATTGACCTTAAGGTTTGTAAAGTGCTTTTATGTTATATACAGCTTTGTCTCGCTGGAGTTGGCTGACACAGGCTTACTGAATTTGGATGAGAATTCAACCTCTCCTCCCTCTGGGAAATACCACCTCTGGGCTAAATAGCTGGGAACAGAAGGTATTGTTTACTGCCCTAGAGGCCCTTTTATGTTATAAAAATAATTGGTTTGCATAATGAGAACCCTCAAAAACAAGGTTTGGATTTAGTTATTCCAATAGGAGACAAAACCTTAAAAATTGTCGTTATTTATAGTTATAAGTGTTTTTTACTCTACCAAAATACATATTGATACAAGATTTTTACCTTACATAATTTTAAGACTAGACATAGTTTATATATAGCACCTGGTACATATTAGGTTTATTGGTAGCTATTATGTACAAGCTTTTCTTTTTTTTTTTTTTTTGAAAGAAAGAGAAAAGAAAGAGTGAAAGAAAGAGAAAAAAGAATAAGAAAGAGGAAGAGTGTACAAGCTTTTCTTAAGTGAATAGCAAAAATACAAAGTTAAGAAGTAGTATCAACTAACTCAAGCAGGAAATTAAACATTGTTGTCACTTAGGGATCTTTGCTTACAAGCAACAGAAACAGGCTAATTTAAACTAAAACGGAATTTATTAGAAGTATATGGAGTAGGCCAGGAGCTGTGGCTCACGCCTGTAATCCCAGCACTCTGGGAGGCCGAGGCGGGTGGATCATGAGGTTAGGAGATCAAGACCATCCTGGCTAACATGGTAAAACCTCATCTCTACTAAAAATACAAAAAATTAGCCGGGAACGCACCTGTAGTCCCAGCTACTCGGAAGGCTGAGGCAGGAGAATTGCTTGAACCTGGGAGGCAAAGTTTGCAGTGAGCTGAGATCGTGACATTGCACTCCAGCCTGGGCAACAAGGGCAAAACACCGTCTCAAAAAAAAAAGTGTATGGAGTAGCTCACAAAATAAATAAAGCCAGCTTTGAAAGAACAGGAACTTAACAATCCTATTGGGACTGTCTATCAGGTATTAGCAGAAGTTTTTACCCAGGCAACGTTGGAATGAATGAGCTTCCACCAATTTCTGTTTGTGACTGTGCTCATGATACGAATTCGACTGACCTCTCTTGGTTCAAGTTCCCTCTCCACCCTCTCTTTCACTCTTAGCCAGGGTAAGGCAAGATACCTTGATTAACAGTCCCATGGAAGTACTCTGAAAGTTAACTGAATGTATGGCATAAGAAAAAGGAAAGGTAGACCCAGGCACAGTGACTCACACCTGTAATGCCAACACTGGGAGGCCGAGGTGGGTGAATCACTTGAGGTCAGGAGTTTGAGACCAGCCTGGCCAACATGGAGAAACCCTATCTCTACTAAAAATACGAAAATTAGTTTGGAGTGGTGGTGCGCACGTGTAATCCCAGCTACTCAGGAAGCTGAGGCACAAGAATCACTTGAGCCTGGGAGGTAGAGGTTGCAGTGAGCTGAGATGGCACCACTGCATTTGCCTGAGCAACAGAGTGAGACTCCCTCTCAAAAGAAGAAAA